>FIZR01031036.1:0-107634 GCA_900060175.1 Ferrisia virgata
ATTTTTTTTAGGTGTCTACCAACCAGTTTTTCAGGGTACCAAGTGAAAAAAAAAACAATCGTTTTTTTTGACCCACCCTACTGTCTATGTGCACTAAAGTCATTTTTGAGCGAGCGCTGATTTTCTCAAAACTAAAATGCGTACAAATACCCCACTTCACCCTACGTATATTTTTGTCATTCATTTACCCTCTGAGGCGGCTTATTTTTTGGAAAAAATTCTAAATTGCTCTATAAACATTATAATAAAAAAATTTTTTTTTTTTAATCATCTTTCACAATATCGAGTACCACATAAATAGTTATGAACATGGCTGAGCGATTTCCTGGTCGTATTCCGAAACATTTTCGTATACGTAAGTCCTAAGTACACAGGTACGACTACCTATTTCACAGTCGAAAAAATGCATTTATCCAAAGCACCAAATGATTAATCCTTCTCCGACACTCGATTTAATTACGAGCATCAGAGGTAACGCAGACACGTTGTAGATAATTCGGCTCTTTTGTAGGAAAAAAAAATAATAATAGCGAGATGGAAGAGGACCAAGGGAGCGGTAGAGGGAAAAAAATCAAAACGACGATATAATGGTTTAAACGATTCGATATTAACGTTGAGCAATGAAGGTACATTTTACAAATACGCTTTCGGTGTGTAAAGAGAGACTGTAAGTTGTATCTTATGTGTTACCTTAGCCCCGGGTTATTGGAAGAGAAGTTAAGGAAGAGTTAAAGAACACGGACACAAAACGGATCCATGGACATTATCTGTCAGTCGGTAGTCTATCTTCTACTGTGTCTGTGTAAATGCTAGTTCGAGGCTGGCCTTCTATTACTAATGACTGGAAGGTTTGACGAAATACATTATCGCGCGCGGTTAGTGCTGCATACGTACGTACAATTTCGAATTTAAAACCGCGCGTTATTTTTTTGAATAAGCGTCTGCCTGCGTGTGATACCAAGATTTTCGGTATCAAATAATAGTAATAATAATAATAATAATAATAATAATACTCAATAATTACGATTAAATCATTGTGTCCGATTTCGTTGCTGATATATTTTGTACGCGTATTCATGATAGTGAAGTGATCTGATTTGGTTTCTTTAGAAAATTTCGTACGCTGAAAATTATGTGCATTTGGTGATGATTTTTACTACTCTGTGATTGTGTTGTGTTAGTGCGTTTGTTATACGGGCCCTTAAATTGTGTAGGTACCTCTACCACCTACCTTCTCACGTATGATTATACATTTGACCGGTTAATTTGGTTGTTGGTATTACGGAAAAAAATAAATTGTAATCTACACCGTTTGTATATTATACTATTACATGACGACTAACGTAAAGATCGCTAATTTGCCGCAAACGTCTGTGGAAATTCCGCGCTCTGTAACCGCGGCTGAATCATATTGGAAGTTACTACCTGTAGTTTTTGATGAAGGCGCTTTTCTCCAGGTAAAATAAAAAAACATCCGTACAACTTTTCTTCGTTTTTATCAGTTTTATCATTCAGTTTGTACTTAAACGTATGGTTCGCGACAACTACGTACACGGCGACGGCGGTTCGTTTATCGGTTCGATTTTTCTCATCTTAATGTACCTACTCTCGTAATTCAAACTAAAATTAAAACGTTTATTCGAATTTCAGCATCTCGATTCATACGTTTACATATATAAGGTACCTGTAAAGCATTTTATTGTACGTGCGGTGATAATGATATAATTAATTAGATAATATTCGAAGCTAGTAGATTTACTTATACGAGTATATATGATCTACATACGTCAGAAGTAACCGAAACCTATTGATATTACAGCCGCACCTATTCATTGTGTAGTTTTATCATATACTCGTATGTACGTATCAAGATCAACCCACTCTTTTATCTTTTAGTAGGTATTTTTTTTTTTTTTTGCTTGCCCACACCGCTTCATTTTTTTACACAGCAGCGACGATATGTATTGTGTTCACGATTTCTAGACGTACGTATTACAGCTTAACGGCTCTTTAAAATGTGAATTATTTAATCTCGAAAAAATTCAATCTTTATCTAATTTTTACATCTGTATTCCCTTCTGGTGGGTCTAGTCGTGGTTTAAATTGTATTCAAATTGTTTGCTCTTCGAGGTGTTGTTGGCATTCTGTCGACTGCGCAGGAATGTTTTCCAAGTATACGATTTTAAAATGTTTCGTTTGAACAGAGAGGTAATGCTTCAGTTTTTTGAGAAGGGGAGCGAGCTTCTGGTAGCATAGCATTATTTTGCCAATGTTTATGAAGAAAAGTTCACTGATATTTGTGATTATTTTGCTCTCTTAGTCCAGTTAAATTGGCATTAAATAATGGCGAAATTTATGAATGATTTTTTTTTCGCAGAGTTATAGATCACCGTCCCCAAAACAACGTGTGTCTAAAATCTGACTGGTGCACCTTCTCCCAATATCGCCATTTCTGCCCAAAAACAGAGGTTTTTACTTAATAACTTTGCTTAACTTTGTTCCTAAACGCGATACAGAAAAAAAGTCGAATCAAAAAATATAGCTAAATAAATTTTAAATAAGCGAGGTTATTACATATTTTTTTCAAAAATCGATTAAAACACTTTAAAATGAGCGTGAAAAGGGCGCGTTGAGTGCTAACGTGATATTCCGCGTGATGTTTGTGTCGCCTGGCGAGAGCCAGCGGCCAACGTTCGTAGACAGGCGGGCTCCATTCTCTATCTGCATATCTAAGCAAATTACACGAACTAGATGCTATGTTACCTGATGTTAAAGTAATTATTATTTTAATAAAGGTGCGATATGCGTGTAACTTTAAAATTACTTCAATTTTATGAAATATATTTATTCTCGTCGTGGTTTTCACAACTATCTGACCCTGGAACGTTGATATTCTCTTCTGATTCAACGTCAAATCGGCTATGGGAGATAAAACACTTGAAATTGATGATGGTTTACATTAATTTCGAGTGGGGGGGGGGAGTATATTCCACAAAAACATATCCGTCATACAATTTTTTTTTCGATTTTCTGAAAATTTTTGAACTTTGAATCAGTTTTGCAAATTGAAAAAATTGAGTCAGGAAGCTGAAATGTTACGTTAGCACATAACGCGCCCTTTTCTAGCTCATTTTAAAGTGTTTCGATCGATTTTTGAAAAAAATTTGTAATAACCTTGTTTATTTAAAATTTATCCAGCTATATTTTTTGATTCGACTTTTTTTCTGTATCGCGTTTAGGAACAAAGTTAGCCAAAGTTAGTGGTAAAAAAACGTGTTTTTGGGACACAAATGACGATATTGGCGGAGAAGCACCAGTTCGATTTTGTCCGATTTTGGGTATGTTGCTTAGGAGATGGTGATCTTCGATTCTGCCAAAAAAATTTATCCCTAAATTTTTCAGTTATTTTGAATTTTTTTACACTAATTTTACTGGGCTGCCTAGTGTTGCTATGACTTATTTTATTGTTAACGATTTTCGAAAATTTTTCGTTTCGTTGTTTTAAAATTTAAAAAAAAAAAGCTCAATAATTCGTAAATTGTTATTGAACCATTTGAACTTTTTTGAACTCGTTGATGGCTTTTATGGTGTATGTTACGAATTTAGTAAAACACCTTATCACGTATGTGAAGAGATGATAAATTTGCTAACAATTGAATAATATTCAGACATATAAGTACTTTTATTATTAAAATATTCTCTATCCATGTATCAATATTTCAACACAATATATATTACCCATCTTAATATGCAGATATTCGAATCATGTATATAAAATAATTACTTACATAGTATTCTAATGCTCAAAATTAATCTTAATATGCGTCGCGTTGGCCTTGATGCTATTTATAATGTAAGTAAAAAAAAAAAAAAAAAAAAGAAATGTTGAAAAATGAAACATTTACGAAATTAATTATTAGAAATATAATTCGGTGTACGCAAACCTTGAATATCAAAAGTCTAAACGTTTAAATTCAAATAGCTACGTGCAATTGTTCGCATCCATCTATTATTCGAACGGTATATTCGTGATTAATTTCGTTAATTAGCAACACCTTGTTAACTATTTTCGAGTAATTAGTCAAATACATAGATTTGTCGTACTTAGGTTATATCACGCGTATAGTCTACGTAATGTACTTTCAGTATTGAAGATGTGATTTATTCGAGTGTAATCGACTTCATTATCCATATTATAAAGGCGCTGATGTCGGGCTTATGCTAAAAACGCGGAAATTTTTCCATTGTAAATCGTAATTATACGAATGCCCTTCTTTGATTCCCTTGAATTTTTTTCCAATGCTCGAGCATCTACGATTGTTTTTATTTATACGCTAAGATGGCCGGTGGTGTGAGTAGGTCCTAGGTATGCGTATAAGTTTGGATTTTTTTTCGCACCTATGGGTTTTTTCATCCAGAACTTGGGTTTGAACGGTTAATGTACCTAAACGGTTTATCAGGTAATGAAGAATAAAATTTATCCCTAAGATGACTAATGTGAAAACAGGCTAAAAATGATTGTACCTAATACCTACATATGTATTTCCTGGTATAAAGGTTTCGATACAACATTATATTATACTCACATAAGTAATTTAGGTACGCGATCATTTCTGCCAGTTTTTGAGGCAACATTGAACGTTTTTATTTATTCGCGGACTTCTTTCTCTTCGAATGCTGTTAAAAATAAGTTTTTATGCGGTCGTTTTTCTAAAAAATATTTGAATGGAGGAGTACACCTTTCGAAGGATTTTGGAAGATTCAAATGTTGGATAATGAAATAAGTACTTTTTTATTTTCATACTGAAAATATTCGTGATGGAGAAAATCGATTTTCCAACTCTAAAAGAAATAAGTGACTACGGTTCTACTTGAAAAAGTCCAAGAAAATGACACGACTTATAATCAATTCAATGGATTTCATTTGTATGGGAATTATTATATTTTGGTGTCCAGATTTTCTTGTCCTTGGCCGTATCGACACTAAATTGGTTAAAATCGTATTTTAAACTTCCATATTTCTATTACAAAGCTTATAAACATTTTCTGATGTATACGTCATCGAACTTCGTTTGATTTTGAAGCGGAGAGGGTTTTTTCTAAAACTTGAGTAACAGAATCGAATCAGCGTTTCTCAGTTTGAAATATTTGTATACGTGTGTTTCCTTGGGAAGTTTTTTGCTCTTCTGAATTTTTTTCCTAAAATTTTCATCATTTCTTGTAGAATCTTTAAAATTATAAAAATACTGATTTGATTAATTTAAAATTTGTCCGCAAACGTATTGTATTTTTAAAGAAAAATTTTTGATGTTTTGGGTAAAATGGGTTTAGAGGTGTCTGGAATAAGCTACGTTTTCCAGTAATCACTTCTCAGTCCCCTCTTCACGCAGCTTATCCAAAGGTAAATACCCCGTATTTATGTATCTATCAATTTTGCAGCATCTAAATCTATTTCATTTACTCCCGTACGCGAGGCCGCAGCATGCAGCCCCTCCTCCCCCCCCCCATCAAGTTGCTGTTGTATCATGGAGAACTAAACTTTTACAATCATAATGGGTTGTATTTTCAAAATTGATCCACTGTTTTACGCAACAAAATATGCGTAGTAGTAAATTAAAATTTTATATTCTAAAAAAAAATTAAAGCAAAAAAAATAAAATGAAATGCCTAAAATAAAAGATTATTAAAGACAAAAACGAAAGAATTTATTATTAATGGTCAAAATATATATTCTAATGTATTCGAAGTTTTCGATTTTATTTTCGGTAATAAAATTTTGTGCACAACCTTTTTGCACGAAACTGAGTACCTTGAAGGAAAAGAAAAATACAATGACCTATTCTTAAATTCAGAGGAAAAGTTGAGGAATTTTTTGGACCGAATACTGCCCGATTTCTTCGGGCTTAACTACAGATCTGTAGAAAGTGATAAAGATGAAGGAAAGTTTTTTCAAAACAGTGATGAATTTTAACCAAAATTTCTCGTTGAAATAATACCAAATTTATAGTTTCGTCAATAGCAGGAAATGTATATTTTTTTATTTTTGAAGCCTTTTTCCAAACTTTTGTTTGACTTCTGGAGGGATGCCCGAGTGAAGCGAGGGCGAAAATTTGGCAAACTTTTGAGGGTCAGGAGTCAAAGAATGAGTATTTTGACATATTTCTATCCTTTAAATGCTGAATTTCACTATTTTTTCGCATGTAAAAATGAATTTTTACATGAAAAAAATCGCTTTGGAGGAGACGGAATTAAAACTTATAGGCGGGCATAAGTCAACATTTTTGGGGGCTTTGGCCCTTCATTATCTAAAATAAAATTTAAAAAGGCCATGTTTTAGTATGGAAATGCGTGATTTGACTGAGCGAAGCGAAGGCGAAAAATATTTGGATAAAACCAAGTGTGAAAGGTCCGAAAAAGTGCATTTAACGGCATTTCTGATCTCCAAAAATGAACATTTCACCATTTTTAGTCGTACAAACTATCACTTATTAAATTTTCTTGATTTTTTCGAAAACATTTGGAGGGGCCTGAGCCTCCCCCATACCCCTCCATCTCTGCCTATGTTCAAACCCGAACTGTGTGGTCGCTTGACCGTATGTACTAGGGCGTTTCAATTTTAGGTTTTTTTTCGAAAGTTTGACAGGAGTATGAAAAAAAAGACGAAATGACGTCAAATGACCGTACTAAAAATTTGGGGTCTCCAACTTGACCCTTACTCCACCCCCCCTCCCCGCTGATTTAAAATTTTAAAATTTACATGAAAAATTGAAAAAAAAAATTATATTTTTGATTTTTTTAGTTCTAAACGTATCATTGTAGACCACATGAGACCAAGAAACAACTTTTCGCGATTCCCTTTACTTTTCAAAGCTTCCAAAATTCTGTTTTAAAATGGAAAAAAATCGATTATTCAAAATTGTTTTAAGATAATGAAGTAAGAATACGAAATCTTATAATGTTTGTGACATAATAAATGAATTTTTTTTTGCCTTTTTACTTGAAAAAAATTCGAAATAATCGATTTTTCGTTTTTAAACGTGGTTTTGGAGCCCCTGAAAAGTAAAAAAAAATCACGAAAAGTTGTTTTTTGGTCACATGTGGTTTACTATGACAAATAAACACCAGAATAATCAAAAAATTTTTTTTTTCGATTTTTCATGTAAATTTCAAAATTTTAAATCAAAAAGTGGTGGGGTAAGGATCAAGTAAGAAACCGCAGATTCTTACCACGTTCATTTGGCGTTATTTCGCAACTTTTTTTCACCCCCTCCCCTCGAAAGTTATTAAAAAACTTAAAGTTGAAACGCCCTACCTAATATGTACCTAGTAAAACAACTACCTATTTTACATCAACGTCCAATTTTATATATTTCTTTACGTATTTACCATAATTCGCGATTTTAAATTCGGAATTTGGTATTTTTGAGGTAAGTCTCCCCCCTCGCTCCATCTATTAATTCGATAGTACTTCGATGTTGCTCGTATGATGCGTGTATAAGCTATTTAAAATATTCTAATAAGAAGAAAAAAAGTACTAATAAACCTTTTACGAGATTTGAAAAAATTACGAACAACTGTGAACTGCAACGAAAGTCATCTAATATCATGCAACAAACGAATAAATATAGTAGTGGATTTCATGAAATTATACCAAAGTAGTTGTTGAAATCAAGAAAAAGGTGCCAGTTATGCAGCCAGCGTGCATGCACATGGACTATAGGGAGGTGCTACGCGTATGTTGTAATTATATTGGAATAAATTTACGTAATCGACATCGATCGAGGATTGGCTGGCTGCTTAATCCGGAGTAATGATTGAAATACGCGGTCAACTAATTGGATAAGCGTTGAGAATAATAATATAGCCAGCATAGCAGCTAATTAAAATGGCCAATCGTAATGCGTCTTGAACAGTTTAAATGGTAATTTAAACGACGCGACGCGATGGTATTCCCACGTAAACGAATAAATTTTTAAGAGGCGGTTTCTTTTTATTTAATAGTTTGAAATTTTTCAATTTAACACGGTGTATGTCTTTTTCGGGTCGATCAACGATTGATATTTTGGAAGGGCAAAGTAAATTCAAAATTGACTTGGTTTCATCTTATTATTATTATTATTACTATTATTTTTTTTTTTGCTTCATTACGATTGACTCGATGAATAAAAATATACGTTCGCTATCGCATACGCATACGCATATCTATATTAGTATACCTGTTTAAGTACCGCAGAAGTATTTAACGTACATACTATACATAGCGACTGCTCGATTGTTGATCGATGGTGGCCACTTATCTATATATTTTCTAGCTACTAGTATTTATCATTGAGAGTAAGGCTCTATGCAAACACTTGGGCCGTTGACAAAGTATTTGGCAGAGGTTTGATTACTCTGAGAAAAAAAATCATTCAAATGCAAGGTTGATCTAGCAATATGAAATTTTTTCAACGATACTACAGTGAATTAATACATTATCGATAACAATACATACGTGCCTGAGAAGGTAAAAGAAAGAAAGAAAAAAAAAAAAAAGGTTCAGGTTGAAGGAAGATTGTCGAAGAGTATATAGATGTAGAGATTTTTAATAATTCTGAAGCTGCAGAATAGTAGGTAGGTTCGTTTAATTCCCCCTTCGTCGACGGGTAAATATTTATTTTAGTGAAGTGTTAAAAGTGACTGACGCCTTCTACCCCGCTTTCAAGTATCGCCTACCTGTGTTACTTCTCTTTCTGATGATGTTTTCGTACGTCCGCGTCCGTCGTCCGTCGCCACTGTCCCGTTTCATTTGCATTCTTACTCTTCGAGCCTCTTTTATTCGTCACCTGTCATCTTGATATATAAACTTGACTTCTGTACAGTACACATAGCATACCTACGTACTATTTCGTTCCTTTTTCAGCCATAAAATGAAAAACTAAAACGTGGCGTGGGTTCGTTTTGAAAAGTATTGTTGGGGTTTGTTGGCCCTATTCAAGGAAATTCATCTCGGTTGCGTGTATGTGTGACTTTTTTTTTCTTCATATTTTTCTCTATCGCTCTTTCTCTCTCTCTTTGTCTCTCTGTTTCAACACGACGAACGCGACTTTACGGTAGTATTTTGATAATGAATAATCCATCGTTGTACACCTTCGGATTGTTTTCATCTCCAGCATTCTGTTGTTAATTTATTGAGATACGAATACAACCGCAGTGATGCGTACGTGGTTCATACTTCATACTACATACATAAGTAGAAGAAGTAGGTATATACCTACATATATAGATTATACTTATTGTGTGTATTTACAAATGAATTGTGTGAGTCATTTTATTGGAGTTGTATGTCTTGAAAAAAAATATTTTGCATGTGTAGGTTGAGTAAAACTCAATGTTTACCCGAATGGCCAACGGGAACCTATAACGTAAACCTTTGTTTAATTTTATACGCCAGAAATTTAATCTCGAAATTTATATGCCTAGATACTGTACGAATATACCTACAATTTCATTCTGAAACCAAAACAAATTGATTATAAAATTAAAAAATCTTGAAAAATTATCAACTGAAACTATAACTACATAAAAAATAGAATATAACTTACCTATTTGAATAAATTATTCGTTCCTATTTCGATCTTCGACTTTTAAAAGGTTTATTGGTAGGTAACACAAAAAAATCTTTGTACTGTAATAACGTGATCGGATATTTTAATCTGGAAAATTTTGTACTTTTTTAACTTAATTTGAAAAAAATTAAATTACCATTCTTCATAGAAGTGAGGTCATTGAATTCTGTACAGTATTGCTGTGAGTTGACGGCACGCTTAGATACCCACCTACAGGCACGGAGTATGCATTAATTTAAGGCACTATAAATTTTTTTTTGAAAAAGCTGTAATCGATTATCTTAGGTGAAGGATTCATTTCAAATATGGTTCTGTTAAACAGATAAAAATAATATCAAAAGCCTACATCAGGTTTCAGACATGGGTCAAAATCCCGATGAAAATCCCCTTTAATCTTTGAGCTTACCCTCTATTGTGCACCAAAACTATGTTTTACCTGAAAAATTTCGAAGTAAATTTCAATAAATGGATAAACTTATTTTGCGTGTATCTAGGTACTTTTGATATATGTTTAATTTAATATGATTTGTTACTAATTTGAAAACAAGATGCGACTAGATAATTCAAATGATTACCTACAAGTATTAAATATTACAAATATCGTAGAATATGATTTATCAAAAACATGACAATCGACAAACATTTTGTATAATGATTCCTTTAAAAGTATTACAGTACTAAAGCGCTTGAACTGCAGCTAGGGTGAATTGCCATGTACCTCCAACGAATGAGATGCAGCTCTCCTGGCCACAGCGGAAAGGAGATTACAGAAATTTTTTATAATACTCACCCAATTCCCACTAGAGAGCGCTTATACTTGACTAGAAAAATTACTTTTTTTTAGCTTTCAAAATGAATTTCATATGCAACATTTGCTTTTGAAATTTTTCCTGCAATTTGATTGGTTGTGATCTTCATCGGTTATGATGCTGATCAGCTGAAGTGACGTCATATGGCATCAGATTATTTACAGTGTTGTTGTTGTTGTTATTCGTTGATAAAAAATATTATCAATTTTCATCAGTCAAGGTCAGTTGAAAGCGTCCAATCAGAATGCAGGAAAAATTTTTCAAGCCAAGTATCAGCGCTCTCTAGCGAAAAATGTGCCAATAATTATTTACCAAATCCCCTCACGTCTGTGCCCATCATGAGGCATCTTGATGTTTCAGTCTTCGTACTCCAACTCCATTTTCGTTCTATTTATGAAATTCAAAAATCTCCCCTCTCCCCAATACGTATTCGGAGTTGGCAAAATTGAGTGACAGTTGTTAGAAATTGGAAATAATAATGAAAATCAAGAGAAGTAACGTACTTGCTAAATAATTTTTTTTATATATGAAACTTGCTTTTTTGCAAAGTTTTAGAAAAATTCAGTACTTGGGCTACGTATAAAATTTTGAGAAATAATGCAGTCAGAAATTTTGAAAAAATTAGTTGATGAATTTAAAGCTCCCCCCCCCCCACCAGCACATTGCTTCGAAGATCACTGAGCTTATCATGTACGTAAACAAATCCAAAATTGGTAATTTTAATGTAAAGCCCTAGTTTTTTTTTATTTTTTAATCGTGTTACTAGTTCAGTAGACCACCTCAGAGCTGGATTAAAATTTGGAAATTTAATATTTTTATTTGAACTAGTAGGCATGTCAGAATAAAGCGACGGCAAAAATTTTGTAAAAAATGACATTTTTTACAAAAACTACCTCCTTTTATGGAAATAGTCGAGTGATTTACGAAATTCTTTGGACTATTAATCGTATTTTCTGTGTAAATTCAATTTTTCCTCGACCAAAGAGGAAGAGGTGGGGCTTTTAACAGATCCCACTTTTTATTTCTGTATACCTAGACTACATCTGAAACTTACCAAAACGAGTAAACAAAACCCTTTCGAAGACTGCTTCAGTAATGTAGTTCAATTTGTTTCATTTTTCATCCGCTACAGCCTACGTCATGAATTCCATGTACTCGTAAATTATTGAGAACATTGAGAATTTGCGAAATGACTTTGTCGCCGAATGTAAACTTTTTTTTATCGTCTGCATCGGTGTGTGATTATGATATGAAAAAAATGACCACGACATAATCACTGTGAATAAAAAAATTGTTAATTATAATATGCAATACGTAGTATACGCGCACTTGAAAAGTACACAAAATATATGTACAAACAAGCTCTGCTCTTCGGAGGAAGCGTTACCAAGGCGGGGAAGAGTGTGTAATTTATTACAGGTGGACCAAGGTTAAAACAATCAATCAAACTCACACTGCTTAATGACAAGATCCGGGTGCACCTCAAAGAAGAGAAAGGGAAGAGATGAATTAACCATTGGAGAAGACGAATTTAATAGCGTACATTGCGTATATTACATGTATCTCTATCTATCTGTGTGTAGTGTGTACTGTGTACCTTCGGATAAATATATAGGTGTAAATGTGCCAATGAAATAGGCCTATTCGCATGATGCCTAGAAACGGCACCGCAGGCGTATAAAAAATCAGCTGCTTAATGGCTTGTTATTTATGTAGAAAATTCATATTTTCCATTTTTGATGCTATTATTCTTCAATCTGTTTGTAGATAGGTAGGTTGAGGTGGGCATTTTGAAACAAGGGTATTTGTAGTAGGAAAGTGTATTATCGTTGATATATTATTGGTAAAGATTTTTTTGTCAAATTTTTCCAATCGATGACCCTGAATTTATCCTTGTAAATGGCACTTGAAATACATTGTGAAGAAAATATTACGTACGTGCGAGTCGTACGGAAAGTTCTAATCGATTGATAACTCTTTACAATTGTATGAAATTTTACTGGGCGTCCAATAGTTTTGGATACTTTATTCACAATGTTGGGGTTAAATGTGTGGTAATAATAATTGAACCCTTCGGTGGATTGAAAGAAAATGAACATTCCAGGATTTAGTAATTACATTTTTATCGAGAGGAAATTTGAGTATTTTAAATTGAATTCGTACGGTACAAATTTAAAAATTTTTCAATAAAGTCAAATTGACTCGTTTTTAGACATTTAGTATAATTACAGGGTCTTGAAGGTCATGAATTTTGTCAAAAATTTTCCGTCCAAATCGTGAGAAATACTTCAATAAATTTTCACCCTCACATTCTCTGTGTATAATAGAAATTTAAGATATACTATTTTTTTACGAGTGGGTTTTTAGAAGACCTTCGAGACCATCTTTGTCTATGCCATTTTTTTATTTATTTTTCTACCGAAACTAAAAAGTATTTGCTGAGTCCGATACCGACCAAAATCAGTCGGATCTAGGCAGTATAGGCTTAGATTGGTGGTAAATTTGATATTTTTGCGTGGACAGACGACCTTGGGTCAAAATTCAGTCGTGCTCAAGTTTGAGGGAGGGGGTACCGAGGGGTTAAAATAACAAAAATCCGGTATTTTGAAACCAATCGACGGATGTATAACTTATCCAAAAATCAGCTCCTCAAGTCCACTAATGGGGAAGATACGAAGGATCTTCCTCTTTTTAACCTTGAAAAAAGGATCTCCCCTCCAAATTCAGCTAGGTGGTTGAAATTTGGCATATAGATTTAGCCGAGGTTCTAGGTGTACTTTCTTAGGAGCTTTCAACTCTTCAACTCCTTTGCACCTCCTCACAGCCCAAAACGTGGTTTTTTGCTAGCTTTATTATTAATAAATAGAGAATTCACATATTTTATTTACCATACGAAAATCAGGTTCAAAGAGTAACGCATTGTGATGCTTTTTTTTTCATTTTGTTATACAAGAAAAGAAATAGTGTAGGATTAAATTAATTGTAAATGCGAAATAGATAGGTGAAGAAAAAGTCATGATATTTAATTTAAAGTAACCAGTTGACACCCTGGCATTAGCTTCTATGATTCTTCTGCCGAAGGCGTACAATCGAGTAATCGTTTTATGGATCATGAAAATGAAGCTTAAATTCTGTATCTTGGTGATACAAAGGCAAAATTATAATGAAGAAATGTATACGATTTCTATCAAATTTTTGCTTCAAAATCATCGAGTTTTCAACAATAGCATTAGCACAGTCCATACGAGAAATGGATCCAAAACTTATAAAATTTCAAACCACCTATTGCATTACTGCCTCTAGGTAAGTTGCAAGTTGAAAGCTTAACTCCTGACGTGCACACAGTTTTGAAAACAACTATGGAAAGATTTACATTGGGTTCCCAAAATGAGATGACATGAGATTCCTATTTTTCATAATTACTTACTTGAACAAATAAAAAAAAAGGCTGTCAACTTTTAAAGGTCTCAGTATTCGAGTAGGAACTAGGGTGTTTCAATTTTAATTTTTTTTTCCGAAAATTGAAAGAAAGATAATTGCTGTGCATAAAAGTTGTGAAATTATGTCAAAATAAGATGATAGAAATTTAGGTTACCTGGCTTGACTCTCGGTTCATCCCAAATTAATTCAAATTTTCATGTAGAGAAGATTTTTTCCCTCTTTATTGAATTTTTTTGGTGTTAATGTGTCATTGTTGACCAGGTGAAACCAAAAAAATTTCGTAATTTATATTGCCATTTAAAGTGGTAAGGTAATTGAGCTGATTTATGAAACAATCATGTGATCGATCAAAAACATATATATTATTTTGGATAGACCATTCAATTGAGAGTAAAGCATCGGCACTGTCGAGCCCAGCCATGAATTGATAATTTTATTATATTCACTTTACCTAAGAAAAGTCCGAAATTTCAGTGTTCTGGTAAAAACCTGAAAATTTTTGCTAAGTGTTCGAGTTTGAAATTAATTTTTTTCAAAATACATTCCTGAATTCTGCTGGAAGAAAGGAAAAGGGGGTTATCAACTACCGGAAAGTGAAAATCGCTTATTTGTCAGTAATTTATAACTCAAAAAATTGCTGAAAATAAATAAAATTTCCGAAAAAAATATTAATTTGAAGTACCTTCTCACATTTGAAAATTTGTCACTCAATTCACACCAAAGAATTATATCAATTTACCTTAACTCTCGTGGTTATTAGAAATTCTCAATTTTTAGCAAATTAAATTTTTTTAATATTTGCTGAAGTTGATAGCCTCTGAACTCCTCAAAGTGACATTTGGTGCAGAAAATATTGAATAATCAATTATGGTATGTAGATCAATGAAACGCCCCTGGACTATCCAAATTGCTAAAAAAAAAAAAAAAAAAAAAAAACTTGTCAAATACTGGCAAGTATTGCCTTAGGTTGAGTTGGAATTTTTTCCAGAAACAGACGATTTAGGTGAGGGGGAGAGGGGTTGGTTAACAACATTAGGGATAGATGGGCTATACATTGGAGTATAATCTATAATTTTTTGATCATTATACGCGAAACTACTGGCAAATTACCTCACAAAATTATTTATAAAAACGAAAAAAAAAAAAAAAACGTATATTTATTTCCAATTTTTTGAAGATGGAAACCTTAAAAAACTAACTATTCCGTTCAAGGATGAAATTTCTTACGTTTACTTCATAATTTGAAAAATCAAACTTACCGATTTTTTTCAGTTTTATGTATGATTTAGTACTCTACGTAGAACAGAAAACAATCGTAGGTAAATTTTTGTTTAGTTTCATGCGTGTTTCAAGTTTTATACTCGAAAAAAAATTTTTTTTTGAATTTCAATTTTGAAATTTTTAACCGTTTTAGAAAGTGAAGTGTCGAGTCAAGAGCCCCAGAAGTTTTTGCCACATTCATTTTATATTCCATCATTTTGCCACTTTTTCTCCCTATTTTCGTCTAGCTTTGAAAAAAAAAAAAAGAAGAAGCTAAAATTATTACACCATGGTGGTGGGCCTGAACTTGGATCCGTGTGGCAGCCTCCATACCTGCACCAAATTGTATGCGCCACTGCTCAGCCCTGCCACTAAGTTTAACCCATCGAATTCCGCCTTTCGATTAAATATTGTTAATTTTTAAAGCGACATAAAATCTCAACACTTGAGTGTTTGATATATGTAGTATGTATCTTCTATCTGGATTATTGGATCATTGATGATGATAAAATCTGAAGGTTTCAACCCTCTCTCGTTCACCTGCTGGCTCCTTTCGTCACCTTGAACAAAAACAAAAACAATCACCGCGTTCCTCTCTGCTGAAGTATTGAAGGTACAATTCGATCAACGCCAACACTGTTTAAATTCTTGTGAAAAAGCAAAACGATAATTTAAACTTTTTGTAATGCGTAGTGTATGTTTTGTAAATGATGAATATATAATAAAACAGTTGTACGGGTAAACAGGTTTCTTCAGAAATTTAAATGAAGTTGTGAGTAAAACTTCATTTACAAAGTGAGATATAGCTTCGTTTCTTGCTTCAAAGTAATAATGACTGCTCATTTATAATCTTCAAAGTAATCTGTCTTTTTTTTTTCTCTTTTTGGTTGGCAAAGCGGCACGCATAAATGTTGTTGCTTGGTGTACACCTAACCTGAGTATATATCTAGACCTACGTAGAGGTAGACGTATGCAATGTAGCGGGGGAAAAATCTCACGATAATTGATATTACAACTCAGAAGTGTGAAAACTTCTGGTTTTAGCGGCTCACGTTTAAAGTTTTTTTTTTTTTTTTTTTTTTTTTTTTTTTTTTTTTTTTAAAGTTTTTTTTTTTTTTTTTTTTTTTTTTTTTTTTTTTTCGTAAATTACGTCAGGTGTTAAGGGCATTTTACATGAGATATACCTATTCTTGTTTCCTATCAAGATAAAACTTTTATAAAATTGTACGAGTACCTACTGTCTAGTACCTAGCTACCTACCTACCTACCTACCTACCTACCTACCTATGTAGAGTATTGGGAAAATTGTTGTAGCCTATATATTTGACATAGGTACCTACAATTCTAGGACCATAGTACATACGTAAACGTACATATATAACACCCAGATGATACTAACAGAAGCTTTTAATTTGAACAGAGTCGAGTAATACCACCTTACATGCGAACCATGGGTATGGATCACAGATGGCAAGATTTCGCTAGCATGATGAATTTTCCCGATTCGAACCACGCGTCCGCGTATCACCATCATCATCACCACTATCATCATCATCATCCGTCCGCTACGTCTAACTACTCGTCGGCTGGATCATCGTATCCGTCTCATCATTTGCAGCTCACATCACCGACCGAAAATAATTCCAGAAATGCGCTGCTGCATAATTCTACTCTATCTTCTTCGTTAACCGATTTAAACAGCGCCAGCGCTAGCGCAGCTTCGTATTCAACTTTGAGTAAGTATCCCCTATAACTATAAGTATACTTAGACTTACACACGTGCTTTTTTGCTACCTACGTGACGTATACTATACGTCTACGTAGCTGTAGCCCCGGCTTAATCAACGAATAAATAATTCAAACGTGCATTGTTACTTTCACCAGGTAACAACAGTTGCAGTATAGGCACGACTGTGGCAAATTCTATGAATTTAACCAATAACACCGTAACGGAAACCGTTATCACTACGGACAACACCACGGGTCCGGCGTTCAAAGCCGAGCCCAATCACCAAGAATCTATTTATCCTTACCAAGTGAGTTATTAAGAGTACCTAGTGTTACCTATAGGCTATAATAATGTCGGCAATGGCGTCGCGTCGCTGTGTGTGTGTGTGTGTGTATGTGTGGATTATGGAAGATTCGCAGCTACCGAACAGTGCGAAGACGTTGTATACGCCGCATCGTATACCGTAGCGTACCGCACCGTACTGTGCCGCACTATCTTATGCCGCAGTTTATTTGTTTATTGTAAATTGTTAATTTTTATTGATGTATTAATTTTACGATTTCAATTGCGCTTACGTTACAGAATGGCTGTACGACGACTGAAATGAATCACACTACAGAAGGTTTTCTATCTTCGATTTTAAATGACGACGATCTAAACTTCATGGATATGGCCGTGAATGAAGGTTAGATTAAATTAACCGCAATTTATAGTTTCTATGTTGGAATTGTGTAGATATTAGCGCACGAAGCGAGCCCATATTCGAGTGGAATTTCGTGCTACGAGTCGTGCACAGGTGCTTGTAAATGCGTAAAAAAAATATAGGTACACGCGCATAATTGGTTTGACTTATGCTGCGTGTGATGTATCTTTGTTCCAAGTAGGCACCTAGCTACCTAGCTACCTAGCTACCTACCTACCTACCCGGCTGATGCCTAATATCTCTACCTACTTACTTGTGTTATAGTAAAATGAGCAAATGCGCTGAAGTCCATGCGTAGGTTTAGTTCAAATGATTTCGTCTAAATTGTTGTAGTGGCATCTAAAACCTAGAAATCATAAACGATATTTATTGAGCACGTCCTTTAGATTTTACACATTATTAATCCTTGACAAGTGTAAATTGTGTAAAATTTTATAACATATTCAACAAAGAAAGTAGATACGAACGTAGACTTATTCAGTTCGCATAATTACTAAATTATTTTCACTTTTTTTTTATAGGTATGTACACTATGCGTATGTTAGACAACGGATGCAGTACTGTTCAAAATTGCATAGAACGTGGTACCGATTCTGATAGTGCTGTTAGCTCCATGGGCTCGGAAAGAGTTCCATCGTTGTCGTCAGACACTGAATGGATGGAAACGAATTCCGATTCCGGGCATACGCCGGCTGATCATTATACGTCCGACTACTGGTATTAAATTATTACGCGAGTACTACTTATTGTTAGTGCTTTTTTCCGACACTCCGATTCGAAATTTTTTTTTTCGCCCTTTTCTAGTAACAAGTATAGATGGTACGATAGTTACATGTATTCCGCGAGGGGGCAATCAGCTGGTGAAAATTCGCCAAACAGCACTTCTTCAAGATTATCTCAAATACCGCAGAAAAAATATCAACTTTACGGTAGAAGATGTTTTCAAGATCAAAATACAAGTAATAAAAACACTATATGAAGGAGTAGTTTTTAAAAAAGAAATTCTTAAATTATTTGTATATTATGTTTCAGATAATCATATTATGCATAACCATACGTACCATATGCCTCCGGAATCGATGAACGGTGCTAGTGGAACAGTGCAGAAATCTATTTATAAGGATAAATTTAAATCTAAGTCAAGTAAGATATTTACCAGTGGTTTAAAATTATTGATATTGGTTGAAAAAACATGTTTATTTCTATCGAGATTTTGTATTTTGTAGGTCGCAGAAGCGAAGATGAACAACTTACCAGGGACGAGAAAAAAGCTCGTAATCTGGGAATTCCCATTCCCGTATTTGATATAATTAATTTACCAATGGATGAATTCAACGAAAGATTATCCAAATATGATCTCTCTGAAACTCAATTATCATTAATTAGAGATATTCGAAGAAGAGGAAAAAATAAAGTGAGCTTAAATTGCAAGTCTTATTGAAAATTCTATTTCGAGAGTAATTTATAATATGGTATTTTATTCAACATAGGTGGCAGCTCAAAATTGTAGGAAGCGAAAATTAGATCAAATTATGAGCTTAGCCGACGAAGTGAAACAAATGAAAGATAGAAAACAAAAATTACTTCAAGAAAGAGATTTCTTGATATCGGAGAAACAAAGGGTTCAAAGTAGATACAGTCAACTTAACAGACATGTATTCCAGGTAAACAAAAAGTCATTTATGCGAGTAATCCTGCGATTTGACAAATGCATATTTTTAAACACTGTGCTAAAATTAAATAAATTCGTGTTTCAGTCTCTAAGAGATCCCGATGGTAATCCTTTTTCTCCATACGACTTTAGTCTTCAACAAGCAGCTGACGGCTCTCCTATTCTAGTTCCACGAAATAACTCGTCCAATTTACCTTTAGAACAGGATATCTCTTCTGCTCATCATTCAAGATCGAAGAGTAAAGATCAACGTAAACCGTGATAATAATGAGCTGTAGAATGTTATTCTACATTGGCTTGCACAAGTTAAATTATTTGTTTTTTTGTTTTTTGTTTTTTTTTTTTTTACTTTATTGCTTTTGTTACTATTTTGTTTTTTTTTTGTTATTCGTAAAATTGGAAAGGATTTACATGTAAAATGTAAAGCGTAAGCTTATTCTTATCTTATTACATTTTTGAAATAAAAGGTGATTAAGGTTAGATTATGAAGTGAGATACAAGGATTGAGTTTTTTTTTTTTGGAAGTTTCTCAACAGAGCTGAATTTTTTGATTGTATGGCAGAGTTTTACAAATGTATTTTATATGAACTTTTTTATAATTATTTTAATAACATCAGCATGTTTACGTTCAAAACTTCAAAACCTTGTTTTTAATCCAGCATTATCATGGATCAATATCCAATTGAATTTTTTCGTAGAATGTTTAAATATTTATTTTCCCTATAGTTCCATTTCAAAAAAAGTATTGACCTCTGTTCTGAGTGGACAAACTTCTAGTTAATAAAAAAAATTATTTGTTTCAAAATCAAACACTGGTTAAAAGCATTTCGTAATCGATTTGAAAAACGTATTGTAGTTATAAGCTGTCGTGCTCATTCGATGATCTCTTATTTTTTAATTTTTTTTGTGTGTATGGTTTTAGAATTACACTAAAAAGGACGTAGGTCTTGTATATAGGTGTTTTTCAATCTCATTTCAATTTTAATTGACATTTTGTACAAGATTTTGGCAAAGTTTTTATACCGACCTTGGTTTTTTTTTTTTTTTTTTTAAATTAAAAAAGTAATATTCATTTTTTCTTGAAAATACATATTCGCATGGTATCATTATTTTAAAAAATGTTTTTTTTATAAATTAGAATTTTTTGCAAGAAACTTTTTTTTTTGATTTTTTAAAAAAATTTTGTACTGTGAAAATAATTTAAAATAAACTAGTTGTCATCGGAGGAGATATCTGTTGGCAATTTCATTACAAAAGCGTGACTTGTAACAAAGTGGAAAAACTCAAATATAAAGAATTGATATTTCCATTTTGTAAATATCCATCTTTACAGTTGAGTAGTTCCTTTTTTTGTGTAATTTTTGTACATATAATGAATTAGTTCCTAAATACAATTTTCAAAACATTGTTTGAACCATGTGCGATTAATTTATGTAAATGAATATAAATTTTATGAAAATGGTTCAAAGGTAAAAAGAAACTTGCCTCGTTTATGTTACATATTTCTTTATTTCTTTTGATGTAAATTTTTTTGTGTAGATTAAGTGATCTTATGTTTGCTATTTTGAGAATAGAGTTACTTTACACGGTCTATGTATTTATTTTTGTGGCTAATGGTTTTGAAAGATATGCATAATTATTTTAATAACAATTTTGTTTTATTTGATTAATTTATATGAACAGGTGACTTCTTCATAACGTTTGTGCGATATAATCATGTTCTATTTATCTTTTTTCTATATCTCTATTCTTTTTTTTTTATCTAATCAATCTTTGCCGAACTAGGGAGAAAACAGTATTTTCATACCATTTTATGATTAACGGTTGCTATGTTTCCGCCTAACCTAATGTATTTATACTTATTTTGTACATTTATTTAACCTGAATTTTCAATATTGTATGTAAAATAAATTTTTTCGTATAAATTGTGATGCATTCGATGAAAAATATAGTTGTAGGATGAATAAAATAAAAAAATATGATGAGAACCACGTATATATCAGCACCCATACCTGGGTCTCACCTGTCTATTATCTACTTATAAAACGATCATTTTCAGGATTTCTTTTGATAGTTAAGAATAAGTACCGAATTAATTCGAACATGCTCTATATTCAGTTTAAGTTGAAGTATTCAGTCAATAAATTGTATACTTGTTTCGACATTTGAGCTGTAGAAAGTCAGATGAGCAGTTGGTGGCTGCTTCGATCAGGCACATTTAACGTTCTGAAAATTTTTGTTTCTCAACTCTTTGATCACCTACCAAGCAGTGGTAAAAATATACGAGAGCATTTTTTTTTGGCTCTTAATATTCTGGAAAGTGCTCACATTTATTGTACATTTGTGAAGGGTGAGAACATTTCAGAAATTGGTCGCGTACAGCCATTAAAGCTAGAAAAATACTTTGAGTTCGTATTGAATCCTAGAACGCGAAATACGATACTGTACACGCAGTTTTATCAGCGTTTTTTTTGTGCACGAAGCAAGAAAAAATGTTTAATGTAAGCAGCTTTTTCCAAAATTTTATAATAAAGATTTCTTCGTTACAACTGTATAATCTTTAACGTATGGGTGATTTTAAAAAGTATTTTGCTATGGTATTTTGTTCGATACGTTCCACACGTGTAATGAGAATTAGCTATTCAAAAATTCAAAGTTTCATCCCGTGATGTGTAAATCGACAATTTCCAATCAATATAAGCAGTAAGGCTGGGTCTGGTAGGATACAGTCTGTAGTTTGGGCCAATGATATTTTTATTTTATGAGACGTGGGTGACATAATAGAACTGTGAGAATAAGAAAGAGCGATATGAAATTTTGATTATTTTTATTCTGCATTCTTTTACGGAACGGGCATACATGATATGTAGGTAATATTTTTTGTTGGTTAGTGTTGGCAGGTTTATGACAGGTTAACACTTGGTAACAATGTAAAGTAAAATTATCCAATCACAGCCATTAGCTCTTATCACAGTTTAGTTGCACAACACGCACAACATGCCATTTGTACTTTTGCTATGTTTTCAGAGTTTTCAGTATTTATGAACATTCAACATTTTTAAATTTTTCCGCCGTTTCTCAAGTTGTTTTATTTCTGTAATATCGGGGTTTCGGGGTAATAATGTGTGTTAAAAAATCTGATTACGTGGAGTGAATTGTAATTAATGTAGCCTTTTTCAAGAGTTTTACAATGTCTATTAGTGACAGAGCGATTTTAGATGCCCTAAAGAAGTATTTTAGGTTTGATGACTTTAAAAGCGATTTACAGAGAAACGCGGTTCATGCTATTTGTAAAAGTCAGTAGTTTGTTTTAATATAATGAATACTCCAGACAATCATTCCATCCTGGTTTGTAATTTTTGCTTTAGAAAAACAAGATGTTTTCATTTCCATGCCTACGGGCTCGGGAAAGTCGTTGTGTTTCCAACTTCCAGCAGTTGTACAAGACAATAAAATTGCTCTAGTATTTTCACCTTTATTAGCATTAATTAAAGTAAGAAGAACGAACTTTCATTTTACATTATGCTGACAAGGATCGCTAGAATTGAGAAATTTTGTTTTCGAAGGATCAAATAGATCATCTTCAAAAATTGGGTATTCCAGCGGAAACAATCAATAGTAAAATGACAGCAAGTGATCGTTTTCGAGTTACTTATGATCTAAAAAGCATAAAATCCAAAACGAGGTTGCTATACATTACTCCAGAACAAGCAGCCACTTCTTTTTTCAAAGTAAGAATTTCTTATATCGTTCAAATTTTGTTATTCGCAGTTTTAATTCTTTTTAATTTTTTAGGCCATAATTGCTGATTTGAATTACAACAACAAATTATCGTACATCATCGTAGATGAAGCTCATTGTGTTAGCGAATGGGGACATGACTTTAGACCGGATTACCTCAAGTTAGGAAGTATTCGTCAAGAATATTCACGTGTACCATGGATAGCACTAACCGCTACTGCCAACAAAAATGTATAGCAATTATTTTTATACATTTTTGATTATCGTTATCCGATGTGAAATTATCAATGTGAATTTTCAACCAGGTAATGGCTGACATAAAACAGCAATTAAAACTAAAAGAACCTTTGTTGACTTTTAAAACGTCTTCATTTCGAGAAAATATCTATTATGATGTTATTTTTGAAGACAACATCAATGACTCTCTTGAACATTTGAAAGAATTTATTTTAGAATGTATGGGAGATGAACAAGAAAGTATTCCTTTGGTATGGTTTTTTCTAAAAAGTTATACATTTCTTCGTTTTGTACTACCGCATTTGAATTCTATTAGTGACTATTTCAGAACCGAAGAAACTGTGGAATTATATATTGTCGAACCAGAGAACAAACTCAACACATAGCGGATGTATTAGTCAGGAAAGGCATCACAGCTCTTGCCTATCATGCTGGTTTGTAACGTATTATGTTCTTTGTCTTGTTAATGGAGTATGTAATGTTGAAACTTGAGTTCGAATTATAAGTGAATAAATACTTCCAGGTTTAAAAGATAAAGAACGACATACAGTTCAAGAAGCTTGGATGGATGGTCACGTTAAAGTTATTGTTGCCACCATAAGTTTTGGTATGGGAGTTGATAAGGGTTCTGTGCGGTATATTAATTTTCTTTAATTTTTCATGCGATAAAAAATGTACCCAAAAAGATGATTCGTGTGTGATTTTTGTTGCAGTTTTGTAGTGCATTGGGGTATAGCGGCGAGCATACCGGCGTACTCGCAAGAATCCGGGCGTGCTGGCAGAGATGGAAAACAGTCCAAATGCCGACTGTATTATTCAAAACAATCTAAAAAAGCTTTGACTTTCTTATTGCAAAAGGAAGTTAATCAAGCGAAAAAAGAGAAGCAGGAAAAAGCGAAAGCAGCTCTAGCAGATTTCGAGAAAATGGTTCAATATTGTGAAAGTGTAAAGTCAGTGATTTCTTCTTTTAATCGCAAATAAGTAAAATTCTAGTTTATGCCATGAGTATGAAATGTTTTGCAGGTGTCGCCACGCATCAATCGCAGATTTTTTTGGTGACGAAAAACCAGATTGCAAAAATCGTTGCGATGTTTGTAATAATGAAACACACGTCAAACGGCAGTTGAATTTATTTAAAGAAAACAGTACTCAACAATATCGTACAACAGCTGTATCTTCTGATACTTACGAAAGTGAATTTGATGATTTATATGGCGGAGGACGTCGCGGACAATCTCGGTAAATATTTCAAATTAAATGCATACTAAATTGCTCTACCATCCTTAAAACGTGTTTCACAACTAACTGTAACTACACATATGTATATCGTCGAATATGTTCTTTTTAATCAATTTGGACAAAATTTGTAATGCTTAGGAGGCTTCAGAGAACACAACGTATAAATTTTATCTGAACGCTCTTCGATTGAAATGGTGCTACGTTGTCGAAATTTCAATGAACGTTCAAATATTCGACCTTTACGCTTATGAAGTATAAATTGTGAAGAAATCTGTTAACGACTGTATGATATGTTCAACAGAGAAAATGTAATCAGCGAATTTAAAAATTGACGAAGAAAGAATACTGACATTAAATGAACCTTCTTCCGTTATCCACAAGTCTCATTTTCATTGTACGAAATTTTTCATCCTTTTTGCTTTTCTTCCTTCCTTCATCATTGAATTTTTTTAGCCTGATTTTCTATGTCATTTTGTCAATGAAAACCAGGCTATTACAGTCTATCCACTAACGGCGGATGAGGAGGGAATATCAATAAAAACCGTTTTGGGGCCCTAAAACACCATTAAGATGATTTTTTAACCATTTCAGACATTTATTTTTATTTTTTTCCCACGAATATTGAAATCATTTACTCCGCTCGATACCGACCAAAATCGCTCCAATTCGATCAATCAGCTCAGTTTAGCGACGGATTAGATTTAAATGAGTGGGGATGACCTTGGATCAAAATTCAGTTTTGCTCCATTTTCGTGGAGGGGTGCCCTCTTCAGGTCAATTGATAGAGGATTCAAAAGTAGTATAACATTACAACCCTTCACAGCCCCAAAAAAGGTGGTTTTTATTCGGGTTTTCTAATTTTCTGAGATTTTGAGTTTGTTTCTCGTATAACTTCCCTCCGAATTGGAATGGGAAGTTTACCTTAGGTATGTCTTGTCTGTAGGGACCCTTGATGTACCTTTTGGGGGTTTCGACTTTTCAGCCCCATTGAACCCCTCTTACTAGCAATGCTTTTTTTCAATTCTCATGATTGTAATATGTCACGAAAATCAGGCTGAAAAAACATCGCAAAATGCTGTATTCCAAATCGTAAATGTTACGGCGATGGATTTTTTCATCATTTACGTATTAGGTCATGTGGTAGCACGGCGAGGGAGTTGGGAAAAGATTACATTATTTCAAATATTAAAATCGAATGATTACTCATCAAAATTTGGACGGCATAAAACTAGCCATAATCGTAGTTTTTTTTGTGATTCCTCGAATTTAGACATAGTATTTTTTGAATCCTCTAACTATGTACGCTTGTACGGTTTTATAAATTTTGTTCAAATTGGTTAAAAAGAACATTTTCTACAATACACAGATGTGTTGTAGTAGTAGTGAAATATTGCTCACAGTACTTAATTTGAATTTATTTTTAGGGACTATACTGAATATCATAGCGATGAAGGTGACAGTGGAAGTGGCCATAAAAAAGACGAAGCTTTAGAGAAAGAAATCAGCAAACAATTTTTAATGAGAAAATCGAATCCTCGAGAAAATGCACTGATAGAAGAGGAGATACTCGCTAAAAAATCCATTGTTAAAGCTGCAGAGAGTACAAGGCGTAAAATTTATGGACTTTCGTTAAAGGTTATTATTAGTTTATCGCTTTTGAATTTGACAAAATCGCGCTTTTATGATAAAAAAGAGTTAACTTCAACTGAGTACGTTAAAACTGTTTTAGACTAGAGAAGATTACATACCTTACCTACAAGGGCTACTGGAAAAGAATTTTAACGCATGTTCGTCTGTTGATCCTCCGAACTATAATCTTACACTTCAGAATATGAAAAATGCTGCCATAGATTTCGAGTACAAAGCATTCAGCTCATGTACTTCGATTCCCGTGTATAAAAAGAAAATAAGCAAAATGGTCATTATTTTAGTGCTGTTATTGTTGTCATCATGTAAAAAAAATTTTTAATGACGTTTTCATTTTATTTTTGTTTAAAGGGTTCTGATATTAAAACGGCTACCATCGCGCATAAATTATTTGAAGAATTGAAAGACTATTATCCCGAACAAGTTTTTCGGGTGAAAGGAACTCTAAAAGAAGCGATTACATCACGCCCACCGTCGGCTCCGCCAAGTAATGCTCAAGGTATCACGTCAGCTCGAGAATTATTTGCACAAATACAGCAAAATACTAAACACATCCAAAGAACTGGGATGAAAAAAGATACTTTACAACAACAAACTTTAACGTCATATTTCAACAAGGATAATCAAGTTCAAGATTCGGCTTCAGAAGAAAACGCGCCTGTTCAAGTGAATGAAATAAAAGAAGAGCCCATGGACACGGAGTTCACATCTATTAATACTACCGGGATCGAGGTAAAAAACGAAATAACCAGAGAAGAGTACATGAACGACGCAACTTTCAATACCGAAATTGATATTGACGATTGTAATCCGGCATTTAATTATGAATCTAAAGGAAGCCGTCCAAATGCTCTTACTTTTTTTGATACAAAAAACGAAGATTCCAGGGAAAATGCCTGTACGAAATTCAGCAACGAAAGTTCCTCTTCTGATAATTACATAGCTGATAATAAAATTAAAAAAAAAAGAGTGACACATTTAAATCCAAAATCAAAAGATTCGCCTTCATATTCATCTACAACTCTCTTGAATTCAGAAAATTCATTTAACGATAATTCTTCTTCATCGTTGACGAGCATATCCAAGTCTCATGCCGGTACATCAGATAGTACGTGTGATAATAAAGTCCAGTTTACGACGGCCCTAAGTGAATTTATGAAGAGTGGAAAAGATCACAAGAAAGGGAACCGAGTAGTATTAGACTCAGATTTGAAATCAATCGTTGATGATGAAGAAAAATCGTACAATCCTAGAAGCGATTCCGATATCTGTGAAATTGAGCCAAAAAAAATCAAGTCCGAACCTTCGAATTCTCGTAAGGAATCTTCATCCAGTTCATCTTCATCAAATTTTCACATGGGTAATTCAAGTAAACATCATCGATCAAGAAAGAATAAATTGGTACATCATTCGCACCACAGTGAACAAAGTCATTCGAAACGTATTAAGAATGAATTTCACGATGACGATATTCCTCGTGTAAATTGTTTGGATCCAAATGGAATGCTAAATGTTGATAAAGTTTCAATGAAATTTGATGTCGCTGATTCTGTAAAAAAATATTTACGAAATTATATGGATAATGGTAAATTGCCGAAAGAGCTTTTCAAACCAGTCTGTAGAAATATCGTACATAAGATTTGCTCGACACCTGAATTTGCCAGTATGTCTTTTTTTTTTATTTGCGCCCTAAATGTTACTGTAACTTGACTGTAACAAATGATTTATTGAATTTTGTTTTAGCTGATGATAATATTGAAGTTTATATCAACAAATTATTTGCGATGAAAGCAAAATTTGAAAATGAAGAAGAAATGAAGCAAGCGATGAAGAAAATAAGTATTACTGCTCTCAGATGAAAATGATAAGATCTTAAATTTGAAAAATTCTCATTCATTGTAATGGTTTGTTTTGTTTTTTGAAAGTCATTTTATTAAATAATGAGTTTCTTATTGAAATCTGCGTTGTGTGATAATTATATTTTTCAATGATAGTGAATAAAATCTTTCCTGTTTAGTTACTGATGCAACTATTAACTACTTAAGTGTGCGAAGTTTCAGTCATACTATCATTATATTTACTAACTTAACCTAGTCGGTTCATTGTTAATTTTACACTGGAGTTTGCATATAATGAAGCATATTCCATATTTCCATTCATTCCGATTAAAAAAAAAAAAAAAAAAAAAAACATTGCTATATTATGATATTGAAAACATGGAAGTAGAGAAAGTGAACAATAGATAGAGCCTCTTGACATTTTCTCCTCATGGTTTTTACTCAAGGTCATGGTTAATATCGAATTTTTGATCAATTTGAGTAGAAAATTTTGATGAAAAGAAACATGCGTGATTGCGAAGTGTTCGTGATTCATGTAAATCACAAAGCTATAGTAAAATCAAGATTTTAATTCTGCAGTGCTGAGAGCTTTTTAAATGTAATATTTTCTTGAACTAATTGGTTTTACTCTAAATAGGATTTTCAAGTAATAATTTAAGCTATGACCGCCGTCATTTTTGTTTGAATGAATTGTTTAACTCCTAATCGTGAATCGACTAGCTATAAAAAATGACTTGGTCTAAATTAGGAATAGCAGCTGCAGTGTGTGGAAGTGTTGCTATCGGATACTGCATTTATTTTGATAGGAAAAGAAGATCAGATCCAGATTTCAAGAAAAAATTGCGAGAAAGTGAGTCACTACTATCAGTATAGAAGTATTCTCTTATGTCATTGTTCATGTCCGTATTCTCATCTCCCTGCTTTCAGAAAGGAAAGCTAGATCGCAAGCTGAAAAGGCTGCGAAATCTGCTCGAAAATCGCAGTTTCCTGATTTCAGGGATCATGAAGCTGTTCAAACATTTTTCTTGCAACAAGTACGTTATTTTCATCATTTTAATGAATCTTATCATTTGGTTGATAACTGAGCGGCGTAGCAAATATTAATATATTCAAATTTGATACTTCCATAAATAGATAGTTTGCTAGATGATTTTGTATGATTTGGTATGAATTGTTAATGTTGAACAATAGGTAATTTTGTAATTATAACCAAATCTAAAGATCAGTTGATTAATTTTCTAAAGATGAAACAGTTTTAGTGATTTTAATTTCTCATCAAAGTTTAAATGTGTTTTTGTCAGATTCAATTGGGAGAAGAATTGTTAGGTCAAGGAAAAATTGACGAATGTGTAGAACACATTGCAAATGCAGTCAGTGTGTGTGGGCAACCTCAACAGTTACTAGGTGTTTTACAACAAACGCTTCCACCTACAGTGTTCGGTTTACTAGTAGAAAGATTACCAGCTTCAGGCCAAGTTAGTACTCTATTCATCTATGCGTGTATTTCAGTTTATAGCTGTTATTACTGGGTGGTTATCTCATTGACTGTGAAAATTTGTTTAGAAATTGCTAAATCATCAGATGGGAATGAAAATAGAAGACGTTGATATTGAATAATAATTTGACCTGTGCTGCATTTTAGTTATTCTTATTAGTTCGAAAAAGAAATTTATCTTAATATTATTCTAAGATTGAAACTTGAAAACACTTTTTTTTTATTGAAATAAACATTATTGTTTTATAATCGATTGTTTTTTCCTTTGTTTAGAATGTAAGCGTGTTATTTTTTTTCTCAATGTTGTGTAATAAATATTGTTTAACAATGATAAATTATTTTAATAATGAATCAACATGAAAACGAATTTTGTGACAATGTATTATTGGATAACACAATTAAATTGAAATTTTGTATTTGGTTGAATCATACATCTTAATTCTCATAAGTAAATTCAACTTGAAGCCTGATCATTTAAAAGCCATAATTATCACGATAGTAAGGCAGTTCACCAGAGATGGTAAATAAATTAATACGTATTTAACACAGCCATGCCTGAACCATAAAACTTCTCCCCAGTGGAGTTAAGTTATTAGTAAAACAATTTTGTAAAAACTAAACAACATAATTTAACAAATAAATAATAAATGACTGTAAAATGATGTCAGTAATCTAAATTGACAGCATTTCAACAGCATTAACCTCAATTCAAAAACTATCACACTATACTAAAAAGGAAGATCTTAATATCACGTATTACGAAATTGTTCTGTAATTAAAAATTCGGGTTTCAACTTTGAGACTTCGAATTTGAAGCATCTTTGGAAGCCTCTTCACGAGCAGCGTTTAGTAGTTTGAGAGCACCCTTTTTCACGAGAATATCGGCCAAGTCCGCTCCAAGTTGTTCCGCTTTTTCCAAATGTATAATATTCGCTGAATTTGGAATAATACCGCAATATAATTTTGACGGTTTGCAAACTCGTTTTCTAGAAAACATTCAATCTACAGAATAAGTAAACACAAATGTAATCTCAGTTCATAGATATACTTACTGTGGAGGTTCTCCAGATCCGTTTTCAAGCTCATTTTCAAATGTTTTAAAATCTTCTTCTTTTAAAGCGCATTTGAGTCCATCTTCAACAAGTTTACTGCCATCTGTGCTACGTACTTGCCCATGTAAAGATAAAATGCCATCATTAAATGATGAACGCACAGCTACCGGCGCAAAGCATCCACCTCCTAATTTTCTAAGGAAACTTCGTTCGGCTAAAATGAGTAACACAGTGTCATGATGTATTAGAGGTTGCAATAAAGATAATATTTCTTCATCCTGTTCACGACACTCCACAGCCAATGCACCCTGTCCAACCGCATACATAATGTCATTCTCATTTAGTATCTGCAAAAAAATATCATAAAATATACCGAATGATTATTCAAAAACCTCATGAAACGAAATTTTTATAAATGACCACCTCAGAAATCTGATCAGTCCATCCTATTCGTTTGACAGCCGCCGCAGCTAAAACGATTCCATCATACTGATTTAATTCGTTCAACTTTTTTAAACGCGTATTTAGATTGCCTCGAATACTTTGCACTTCAACATTTGGGTAGTGATGAAATAACTGAGCAGTGCGTCTAGAAGAGCTTGTTCCTGCAATGCGTATGAAAAAAAATTGCATCCTTTTCAATGAATCATTTAAATCTTATGAATAAGAAACTGACTCTATACCGATTACGCTTCCTTTAGGCAGTGTTCTCAAAGTTGAATCTTTGTGTTTTTCATGTAAAATCACACAATCTCTTGGATCTTCCCTTCTGTAAAAATTATACATTTTTGCACTTTATTTTCACATTAACGATTCATCAATACAATTTTACTTACTCCAAAATAGCGCCAATAACTTTCCTATCAGGTAAGGTCGTTGGTAAGTCTTTCAAAGAGTGCACAACAAAATCTACTATTCCTTTTTCTAAGGCTTCTTCCAATTCTTTAGTAAATAAACTTTTTTCTCCAATTTTGGGCAATGGTTGATTGATAATCTTATCTCCTAGGGTGTTCATCTCCACTAGAAAATCAGGTTAAAAATACATTCAAGTACTGCAAACGCAAAAGTGCATATACTAACGAATTGAAAAAATTTTAAATCTGACCTATTTCAAAGTTTATGTTGGAGTGTAGTTTTTGCAAACATTCTATCACATGCCTGGTTTGAATTAAAGCTAACTACGTTCGAAGAAAAGTATTAACAATTAGAAATAATTGAAATTTACTTTAAAAGCAAAAATAGAATTTGAACTCACTTGACTTTTCCTAGATCCTACTTTATAAACTTTTTTGTTGGTATCTTCCATTGAAAATGATCAGTCATGCATTTTATACTTCCAATAATTCTAACACTACGTTAGTGTTCATTTCAAAAATTGATGAATCATGTGGTGAAACGTGCTTCAAAATTTTCAGATACCACTTATGGAACGGATTATCAGAACTTAATTAGCTATTAAATTAAGTTTAAATTAAAATCCACATCCTCTCTTTCCGTAATCACATGGTTATCACCTTTCGGCAAGACTTATCATAAGCACGCAACGTAGATAAGGAAACTAGGTTCGAGAGCAAGAAAAGAGTAGGAGTGACTACGTCACTAATATCAGTGAGTGACGTTTGACCACTGAGGCAACGATGACCAAATTTCTGTGCCTATTCCATTCATTTGATGCAACATATTCAACACCATTTCAACATGTCCAAGTATGATAGAATAATTTCAACTTTGTCGCCGTTTGAAGAAAAAAAGGAAAAACTGCTACCCGCTCAACATTCACATTAAAAATATAAGCGTACAAACTGTGCATCTATAAAATACACAACACTTGAAATGTTAAAATCAAAAATTTATTTCAGTTTTACAAAAAATAACATAATTACATTTAAGATACATTTATTGAAAAAAATTAACTGTTCCATAGAATTGCAAAAAAGTATTTCAAAGATTAAACTGCCATTAAAAAAAAGTAATAGCTAAAAATCAAACTTCACAGGCACCAGAGTTCGTTAATGAAATATTCACTGCGTCACTACTACTACTTAGAGCACCATAATATGCAATTTTATCCTTAATCAGCATGGGGTGAAAGGCAGGACGTTCCGTTTTTTTTGGATAATCATCGAATATCCCGAAGAATAATAAGCAAACAGAGGCCTAAAGTAAAGCAACGAATCAATTTCATTCCTATTTATTTACTTTTCTATTTACCCATTAAATGTACTAAATATCTGACTTTTTACACCTACCATAGATAATGCCAATATAGCCATTGTTGTTGTACAAGTTGGATAATCGAAATATTCTAAGAGCAATCCTCCCAGCGTTGGACCAGTCATATCCCTAAACAGATAATATGCAATCGATTTTCAATGATTGAATTAATATTATCGCTCAGTTGCATATAATTTTTGTTACCCTAGTGAATAACCACATGACCATATTCCTGCTACTATACTGTAAGTTGCAATACTATCTTGGTAACCTTTCGCACTAAACAATATGGAAGAATTTAGTTAGTTTTAGATAAATTTAAATCATAATATTTGTAAGCAACGAACTATTAAAACTTACAATGAACTCTCCAAAAGAGCTTTAAAAGTAGGAGCCAACGATAGCGAAACCGATACGCTGAGTAAGCATAATGCGGTCAAGTCAATCAGCAGTGTACTGTAATCAAAATAAATTGAAGCAAATTGAAATCGAACATTTCTGATTGTACACTCGTACCTTTCAATATCAATCATCGGAGCAGGTCCTAAAATAACGAGACTGGCGGCTGTTCCTATTAGTCCAATAGCCATCATACTCCAATGATTATTGAATTTATCACCCACGAATCCCCATATGGGACTAAATACTCCGTAAACTGCAGAAAATATTAAAAACACAAAACCTGTTTGCTGGCTATTCAAATTTAGCTACAATAAAACATAACATCGACAAACTAATTACGCATTTAATAATAAATTTAGTAAGTGCTGAGTATTATAACGAATCAGTGATAAAATTCTACACCATCAGTAAATATAAGTTACCACATGTAACTCAAGCCTACTTGACGTAAATGAGGTTCAAGAGTCGGGTCCAAAAACGACCATGCATTCGAACTAACAACAATGACAAGAAATATAACCAATATAGCCGGTATCTTCACTAATTTAAAAAACGATCCCGGATGCCTAGCAGGTCGATTACCTGATGACAAAAAAATATTAATTACCCCGTTACAACAAAGTAAATGAACGCAAATTTATAAAATTTCAATCTGTATATGAACTTACTGTTTAAAGCAGGTAAGTAATGAAAGTAAAGTGGAATTAATAATAACATGAATAATCCCAAACAATAGAAGGGAAGCGAAAAACCACCGAACTAAGAATCACAGCACATAATTATTACGTATATTATATAGTACCTAAACATAAGTACGTACTTTATACTTTAATAAACTTGCAGTTACCAAAAGATATACTCACGGCGTACATGAAGCCTCCATAAGCAGGTCCTATGCTCATACCTAATCCGGCAAAAGTTTCTAGTACACCCTGCATCGAAAGAAAATTCTAAAAAATTGCCAAGGAAGCAAACAAATTTTCTTTACATATTTCGAGTATTTTCCAAGACTCACCAATACAGCACTAACATTATCCGGAAAAAGATGAATCACATATATGAAGCTCGCTGTTGAAAAAGCCCCCGCCCCTATCGCTTCAAATCCTCTTACAACAAAACAAAATACAGCGAATTGCGTATTACTTTGAATGTATGGCAGCATTCTGCAACAAGATAAGAAAAAATACGAATCGTGGTTTTTGAATAACTAAAAATTATTATTATGATTATTAACTATACACTCAGCGTTGGTAGAGAAAACTTACAATAAAATGCATTATATAAAATTAACGTGATAAGTTAAGCTTCAATACGTACTCGCATCTAAATGTTTGTCTTAAAAGATAGGTAAAATAAAATTTATTACGATTTATGAAAATAAGTAGCTCATTCATACAAACATACCCAAATAAAATATTACATCCGCCTGTAATGAATACTCCAGATATGAACATGAATTTTGTTCCAACATGAGGCATCTGTAAATTACACTTATTCAACATATGAATGAATTTATTTACGATTTTATGTATACTTAGTCGAGAGTTTCTTTTTCTCTAATGAAACATATTACATATTATAAAAACTGCTATAAAAAAAAAAATGTAATGAACCAAAGCTCTAATTACATGATACCAACATTTCAAATGATTAGTTTACAATACTATGACGGAAGAATTTACACTCAAATGAAAGACTCACAATTTTACCAAAAAATGGTGCAGTAAGAAACATAACCAGTGCGTAAAAACTAAAAACATAGCCAGCATTCGCCACATCCATCCCTTTTTTTTCAGCCTAAAATGAAAAAAAAAATCATTATTCATTTATCAAATAGTTCAATACGTAAATAACTTATTAAAATATTCCAAGCGTAAACATGAAATAATATTGTACGTACCATGTGGTAAAATACTAATTACCTACATAAAGTTACCCTTTATCAGTAAGAGCACAAAGTTGAAAGTTTTTTTTAAAGTGGGTCCAACGCTGTTAGTTTTACCCATAATAATCAACAATAATGATTTTTCATCTCAAACCAAATTTTTAAGGATAACAGATAAATTTTATTTTTCACACTTCTTGAATTATTCTGAAATATTTTAAAAAGTGGCAAAAATAACGTTATTCTATCTAGTTCCCCTCAAAAAGGAGGTAAAGATGAAAATTCGAGTATTTTGGATAAAAATAACGGTATTAAACTAAGTTTTAATAAAACTTTTCTACCATTTTTAGAAATTTTTGATATTTTTTCAACTTTGAGCTTTCATTGGGGGAGTTTTTGAGACTAAAATTTGTACGACGTTAGTTTGAGGTCATTTGACAACTAAAGAAAAAAAGATCTAACCGAGCAGACATGGTGTATTAAAAATCTGAATGAGTTCAAGGTTCAACTCATAGAATTGAGTCGCGGGGCAAAGTCACTGATCTAGCTGTATCACCTACAATATTATATATTAACATAACGTATCCAACTACGGAAAAAATCATTGTACGGGGTGCGTAATTCTTTAGACATAATTATGTTATCTATGTTAAAAGAAATCCTAAAATGAAAAAAAAAATAGTAGCTGTAACTTTGTAGCATACTTATACCTGAAAGTACATTGAATTTCATGATAATAGTTACATGTATAAGTTAATAAGTTTTCATACAAGTGATACGAATATTATATGACAAATAAAGCCGAGGTTATCATAAATAGATTACAAACGGCGGCAGGAAGTAAATTCATTATTATTCAAAGTTGAAAAATTTTTGACGCATCTTCCCAATCGATATTTCATTATTAACCTCGAATAAATTTTAGATCTCCAAATTCCGCTGACATATGCTCAAAACAACGGCACCAGGTGACCTAAAAGTTATCCAAAGTCGTTGATATGCCAAATATGTAACTGTTGGCCGATACATTTCCATCTGTTCGTGAAAAGCCGAAGCACATACTAAAAACTTTTTCTCTGATAAGGCTGAAAATCTGTATTACGTAAATAATCTATGGCATTTTATTAAAATACAAATATACGAGCGTTAATATCAACGTAGCGACTTAAATTATCTAAATTACATAGCATAGAATTTACATTCAAATTAATTTCATTATCAAACAGTGTTAAATCAGTTGCATAAGAATGTCTCGCTATCTTTGAGGCTTTGTTGAATTTTTGTTTGAAAATGAAAAAAATTTATTGATGATATTGATAAATATCAAAAGCGAGGGATAACAAAATGAACATTTCAATTTTCAAAGTAAGTTTGGATTCTAGAAAGGTACTATTTCTACTTTTATTTTCATGTAGTTAAAGCGTACAATTGAATTTTCTACGATAAGTGATTTGTAAAGGAAATTCTAAAATTGTATGATTTATACTTACATTTCCCTATTTTAAAATCTAACTTGTTATAATACTTCATTTGGGTAAGATATCTTCAAAACTTTTTTCATTCACATTCCTGCATTTGCCCTCGATTAAATTACGTGAAATTATAAGATCAAATACACCAGTGTAAAGCTCATGAATAACCAATTCTGATGAATTTTGTGATCATACTTGATACTTATACGCGTATAGTTGGAAAATTACATACGGAAATCTTGAATTACGCTAATATTTCAGCATGGTATGACAACAGTAAATCATATGGTATTTGGATCAAATTACAAGATAGGAAAACATGAATCTCTTTGAAATAGATTAAAAATCATGTTAAAATTGAATCAAATATACATACACGTAATTAAAATAATGCAATAATTTCGTCGGATTTTTCGAACTTTGTTCAATTATCTACATTAAGTCAATAAGTCGTCCATTATTATTTATTTTTTAAAGAAGGAATTAAACCTTAATGAACTTACCTCTCTCGGGAAAAATGGAGCCATAACAGACATAGAACAAAATCCTATAAAATCAATCAATCCCAAATAAAATATAGCCATAATTTCGTGTTTTTGAAATTTTCGCGGGGCTTTTTGATTAGGTCGCCTTCGATTTCGACCCATTTTTTCTCGATAATTACACACTTCGCACAAATCGGTTACATCGTCTAAAGCATTATTTAATGACATACTACGTAAAATAATATGCTGATCAGAACCGGTCCGCATTACACTCTTATCAAAATTTTCAAAATTTGACACAAAACCATTTTTATATTTTAAAAAATTATCACGACCGATTTTCGTTCCTTTTATGTGATCATCATCATCTGTCGACCCTTCTTCTTCCATATTATTATTCGTTTCTTTTCGAAGATGATTCCAATTCTGCAAAAATTATCAAGCATTGTGAATATATATACGACATTATGATCGTAAACGTTTCTATAACAATTACAAGACTCATATCATTGAAATACTTTTCCAAAAAGTCATATAAAAACCATTTTTTTTATTTTGTACAAAAGCTGATTGAATAATACTCCATCAACCAATTTAATAAAATAATTATTTTGCGTATCAAATAGGTTTTAATTGTCGATTATAGGTATTTTAGATACATAGAAAGACCTTATCGTTATTTTAATTGTGCTCGGTCTGATTGCGAAAAATTTGCCATCGATTATACTTAGTGCCAACACAATAGGCACTTGTCCACTTACATTATCAAATTAAACAAACTTCCATAATGCGATGGACATTTAATAAATAATTATCCTCAATTCCATTTGCTTTTTGTTCAAATTCTATAATACTTGATTATTCTAATCGTGTTAAAACAGCTTGAACCTATACCTACTTATATTTTAGAATTCAATGTCCGATTTAGTAATAATATACCAGCGTATTAAACGAAATAAGAAACAAATGATAAGGATGTTATTTTAAAGGTCACTGCTGCATGTAATAAGCTTATAAATTCGAAGAATTATTTCACAATACCCTATAATAACTGTTCATTTAGTTTCAAATTGATAAACACCGAACAAAAATTAAAAATTCTCATCTATTAAATATGCAACTCAACCAATGTAATCTAAACAGAAGTGAAATTTTCAACAATAATGTTTGAAAATACGTATTTGTAATCTATATAACAGATTTCAAAACCATTGTCACTGCATCAGCTTCTTACCTGTGAAGAACAGTTATACATAGAAACATTGTTATCTGAAATTACGTCCATTTTCATGATACAATATCGTTGTTATTACAATGTGCTTTTATTCATATAAAACAACACCAACTACTAAGCTTAAGAAAGGTAAACGATTTAAACCACGCAAAGTTTTGACGCTTGATCACTATTTGATGGTAAAGTTTGAACTAATGAATACTTAATTGTGAGATTTTCAAAGGCGGGTATAGTGTTGTTATCGAAGATAATATTACAGTTGAAATAATATGGAAAAAAGTGGGAATTATCAATGGAAATTAAAATCAGCATCGTTATCGCTTTGTTATTCGTGTGATGACTAGATAAATAACTCACGCTCGTTATATTTACATGTACGTTCGTAAGTAATTTTAAATGGATTTAATAGCGTTTTTTTTGTCACCATAGATAGAAAAATTATCCAAGTAATTGTACATTATAGACCAAAATGTGAAATTTTTTGCTTTATTATTCTGATGAAGATGTTCATTAAAATGTAAGAAAAGTTCATAAAAAGTAAAAACCGAGTTACTACATATGTATGTTAGTTCAAGACGAAATTTTGAGATGATAAATAACGTAAGCTTTATTTTGAAATTTAGCCGACAACTATAAAACGGTGTTGAAAAATTTATGCTTTCGTATTAGATACCTACTTTTATTAACAATGGGTAGGTACAAGGGAAAACGCATAAATGAAAACAAAAACTTGGACAATGAAGAGATCATTTTTTCGAAAAATAAATCAAATAGGTAACACTTAAAATATATACATGCATAATATATTGATAAAAAAATTACGTAACTTACGTATATTCAATGCGAACTATGCGAGAAATATGCATCACATCATTACAGTACAAATAGAAACACTAAGTATCTGAGGAACGAACATTTTTCAATATTACTCGTGTACATTTTAGTTACTAAAGTTACGTTTATATGTAATACGGATATCGGATTAAGATATCAAATGTCTTCATAGAAGACGACGTTATGTAACATGAAAAGTTTTTAAACAACTTCTACCACGAATATCACAACAGAAAAAAAAGTTTCAAAAGATAATTCTAATCTATTTTCTATCTAATCCAACCTATACCTTTATCGTATAAATGAATTGAAAATTTGAAATGCATCAAACGAAAGTTTTCTGTCAATCCATTTACCCAACTTTTTATTTTCTAAAACTTTCATGAAAGATTTTTTGGTATTTTGGTAACATTGAGCATTCGTTTTAAACAAATCGTACGAATATTTTTCTCCATTATCGTTGTACATTTTCGTCTCATGATAAATGGAAAGAAACTTTTCAAATAAACTTCGTTTACTTAAACGGGATATTTCTTTTGATATCGTTGTTCCCTTTACCGAATTAAGTATTTCTACGGATTCGTTCACTACCCAATTAATACTCGTTTTCGGAGATTTTGAAGCAATTTTAATATCGAAAGACGTTCCACTTATAGCGAGCTTGCGAGTTGAAAACTGAGAAATTGAATTATCGTCTGCTGCGATTCGTCCATAAAGTGCACGCGTGACATGCGAGTTATGATACGAATCACTGATAATAATGCCGGTAAAGTACACAGGTTCAATGAAATAGCTCAACAGAGCGCCTTGTACTCCGAGAAAATTCATTTTTAATAATTTATCTGAACACGACATCAGCATTACTCTTTCTTCAGCTTCGTGCTTGGTATAATTGTTTACCGGTACAGTACTATTTCCACCATCTAGTTTGACGCGTAATAATCCACGTGATATTCTATTTGGATGACGATCTTTCGAATCACCAGCAGACACCGCAAAAATTCTGCAATCACCGCAGGGAGCTGAGTTTATAAATAAATAAAATGATATATGCTCACGAAGTTTAAGCTTATTGCTATTAGGTATAACTTGAAAAATAGAATCAGTTTCTTTGTTTTTAATATTATTATACAAAAATCTCAGAAATGCTCTTCTCGACAAAATCTCCGCATGAGAATCTACAATTACCGTGCCATCTCGCAGAATATACCGCCGGTCGATACATTTGCTTCCGGTAGACAAAGTTACCACTTGAGCATTTGTGTAATCTTCTCCGTGCACCATAATAATGCCAGCGATCATTTTATACCATGGTAAATCATGTTTAAATTCGGTTTTCAGTTCGTTATATTTCTGTAATACTAAACCAGCCAAGATATCGGAGAAACTGATATCGTTTCGAATGTCAGAGTAAGGATTCGAAATAAGAAAGTCTGAGAAATTGGTATATTCATTATTTTTGAAGTCTTCTATTAAATAATTCAAAGCAACTTTGGAGGCTGAACTTTTGGCAGAAGTTTTATTATTCCCGTATCCAATAAAAGAATAACCTTCGATATTCAAGTAACATACGAATTTATATGATGGGCAATTCACTTGAATGACTTCAAAATCGAATGAATTATCTGTAAATACCATATGCAAAGCTTGAATTACTTCTCCTTTGGATTCACTAGAACTCAAAAATTTTTTAACGGAGTTGATGGTAGAATGTTTAAGCTTCTTCCTTTTAACAGCGTATTCCACACCATTGTCGGGAATGTGACGTCTTTTCAAATTAGAATTCATCAGGAAATTCACAAAACGACATTTAGGAATTCAAATATTCAAGATTTGGTTTCAACATACCGTGGTTTCCAGGTCTGAGTAATTAAAATGGATTTAGTTCGCTCATTTTTGAAGCAAAACTTCTCTTCGAGAATTGAATACTCGTCACCAAAAGATGAAAATCTTGCGTATAATTCTTTTTCTCACCATACGACAGGTAGGTACACATTATTTCATAATTTCAGCTTCCAGATTGATCATTTTTCGTTTCAGAAAATAATCACATAAAATAAACAATTTACTTGATTTTATGTTTCATTTATAACGTTTAATCCTCATGATGAAAAATCACTGGAAAAATATCTAATTTAAAAAAATTATTCATATGATAAGGATATCAGAATCCAAGGGAGATGAATAGGTTGTAAAGGTAGTATCATACAATGAATACGTCATACATCATATGTTAATGTCGATGACGTCACAAGAAGTTGATCAATAGCCAAACGCCTCAAACCAGACAGAGGTCAAACTGGTCATACCGTACTTCACCATACACAAAAACTACCCAATTTTTGAAATTTGAATTTTTGATCATTTTTGATATTTTCTTATAAATTTAAATACATTAAATTATTAACATTTTTCATGATCACTTACGTTAGCTTTATGGGGTTTTAGTAATTTAATTTTTTAAAGAAATCCAATTTCAACATTTAAGTATTTTTAATTCAATTGAATTTGTTAACTATTCATAACGCACCCTGGTATCGTTGAAAATTGAATGGAAGAAAGTGTCAAGAATATTATTGAAGGGGGCTTATGCTTGAAAATCACAATCTCCGTTATAAAAGGATAAAACTAAAAAAAAGAAGCCAAGGAAAGATAAAAAAAGTCACAAAAAAGTCATGGTACGGCATTAGCTCTTTTGAAATGGTTTCACAAAATAGTTTTGTATGAAATGAAATTGAGTAACTTGCATTACACTTTATCGATTTTTTTTTTGCGTAAGTCGACGTATCAGTTTCTAATGCTGAAAACCTGTCGGCAATTTTCACTTTACACGTACTGAATAATTATAATATCAGACCCGTAAGGAAATCTTTTTTTTTTTGAAATTCATTAATCTGTAAATATACTGCGTCTTTATAATTGTAAAAACATACAAATTATGATGAATTTTAATGTTTGATGCATTTAAACATCTCCAGAAGGATATCTCTCTTCTAAATTATGTATATAAATGATTCCGTCTATAAAGGGTACAGGACACCAATGCGAAGAGAGATCAAATTTTATCAGTCCATTTCAGATTTCAGAAATTTTTTCTCATTTTCTTACTTTCAATAATATTCAATTTTTATATTGTGAGACATATTTTTTATTCTATCTTTCCTTTTTTTACAAAATTATTCGAATATAATTACAGAAAAGAAAATAAGTTTCTAAATCACGGCTTCAATTTCGTATGCTTATGACAGCATTTTAGAAATATTTCATCAAAATTGAATAACAAATATAAATTTCTAAAAGTTCGCGTTCATCAATTTTTCAACGCCAATTAGATGGTAAAAAAATATTTGTACACTTTGACACAAAAAAAAATGTTCAACTTCTGTAATTTCAATCTTCAATATTCTTAATAATTCGAAACGACGAAATAAATTATAATTACAGCGTGATGAAATTCTAGTCATAAAATTTCAATATAAAAACGTATCATCACTTTGAAAATATCGTAACAGTATAAAAACTAAGTATACAAAACCAATATAAGAAAAACAGACAACCTATAAAATCACAAACGAACAGGAATGAAAAAATACTGAAAACAACTTAATAAAATACTTACAAATAACACTGCAGAACTTTGGTGAAGTTAATCATATACTAATCATCACTACTAGATTCAGATAAGTACGAACTATCGGCTTTGGGAGGTAGAACTTTCTTTTTCTTTGAATTTTTATTCCTTTTATTTTTATTTTGAGCTTGATATATTTTAATAGCATCAAGTTTTCGCTTCGCTGCTTCCATTTTGTCTTTTTCTTTTTGCGGTATTACTTCGCCAAAATAAGGCGCAGCAACTTTTTTGGCTGAATTTTGAGAACTTATTCGAATAGGAAGTGCAGTAGGAGTCCTCTTCAAAGGGGTTTTTTTCACATTTTTGCGATTTCTTTTCGGCGGAGTCTTAGGTATGTTTTTTCTTGGACTTTTAGATGTTGATGGCATTTGAAGAGGTAGTTCCTCAGTTTTACTCTTCATCACGTTTATCGCTTCTATCACTCGTTTACTTACAGAACCAAATTCAACTGAAGAAAAAGGTTTCTGTTTGAAAAATTTATCTAATGTTGACTGCTTCTGCAATATATAAAAATAATTTTATTGTTATACATTTCGTTATTTGTTTCAATTGAATTATTGAAAAAAAATTACGACAAACATTTTTCTCGTTGAGTCTTTTCATCACCGGTAATAAAATATCATCAATTCTACTAGTCTTCCATCCAAATTTAGATTTCATATATGATCTAATTCGATCCAAGTCAGGAGTTGACCATGTGAAACTTTCCTTTGATTCATCCACCGTTGGATACAGATAAGCATCAATTACCGTGGTGTTGGGGAATCCTGAGAATAAATTTTAACATGATTCGTCAGCAATGGTTCACACTTAATAATTTTTTCATGACAAATTAATGAAATTACCTTCGGTTAAATTAACATCTTTACACTTTTTTGATAAAGAGGAAGTCTTATTTCGGTTAGATGCTAACCAAATGCGAAACTTTTCCAACGTTTCTGCGATGGAGTCAGTTGAAGTAGGTTTATTCGAAGAGTCCGAAAAGTAAGCGAGTATTTCTATGGCGGTAACAGGACCAATACCTTCAATTCCTACCGTATAATCACTACCAACTAACAAAGCCATCTGTATCAACTGAATTCGCGACAACTCTGTACAACAAACAAGATTTAAGAAAAAAATGATCGGTGTTTGAACCATAATTAGTACATCAATGAGACCTACTGAAGAAGTGTTCGATATCAATAGCTCTGAACTGTAGCACCAACTTTTTATGATCAAAGAAGTTTTTATACACTTTTTGGCCACCGAACAACCATATATCGCTGTCATCAGTAATTGTTCCTTCGGTTAGAGATATTTTATCTAAAAATGCACACTGAGCTTCAGCTTCCATAGGAGCCACAACGTAAGGAAGTCCGAAAAGTTGTAATAATTCCTGTATAGAAAATATATAACATCTCTTTGAAAGAAGCAAATCCTGCCTGTATAAAAAGTACAAGTAGTAAAAAATATTACGAACTTGAGCTTCGATAATCATTTGCTGGGTAATAGTAGATCCAAGCCTTTCTTGTTTTCCTCTTTCTACTAAAAGATCATTTTGTTCTTTACTTAACAATTCCTGGAATGCAAGAAATATTTTACTATTTTTCCGTCTCGTTTTCGTTCTACGATACTCAGAAGTGCAGCAATACCCGTATTTCTTTAACCAATTCTTGTTTGTTTGCTTCATCTTTTTCAGATAAATCAGTTGGTTTGGTAACATTAGCATCGATTGTCTTTTCAGCTTTTTTCTACACATAATTCAAAACAAACATACATAGTTTTTATTAGCATAGCTATAGGAATACTTGAGTAGTAGATGTCTCACAAATGTATACACTTACCACTTTACTCAAAATATTGGCCAAAGTTTTCACCTGCTCCGTTGTCTTAGATTTTTCATTAACTTTAAGACTTCCGATATCATCATTATTTTCTTTCTGTTTAAACTCCTCTTCTATCGCAAATCTTGAGGCCATACGTGGTACAATAGATTTAGACTCACTTGGTTGACTTTTATCGATAATAACCGTTTCATTCGAACTTCCATCAATGATAACGGAATCTTCAAGTTTTTCATTAAGGATAACTGTATCATTGAGATTTTTGTGAAGAATAACAGTGTCGTCAAGATTTTTATCAAGAATAATGGTATCGTTTGAATTTTGATCAATAATTACAGTATCATCAACTTTTTGCGTATCACCAAATATATCGGAGAAAATATCATTCTCCAAGGCATTCCTGGGATTTATAGAAATTTCAATTGCTTCATTATCCTTCTTGAAATAGGAGCTTTTTTCATCAGGATTAACTTCGATGAAATCTTCAGAATCAGTATCTGAAAATAATTCTACCGATTTGGCTTCAGAAATTAATTCATTTTGAAAAAATTCATCATGATCTTTTGGTAGTATGACTGTTTGAGGCAATTCTTCAAATTTGTCCACTGGCTCAAATTCTTTATTCACATTTTGTTCACTCTCAATTTCATCGAGAAAAAGTTCGATAGAGTGCGATTCTGAAATAATATTTTTAGTACCTAACGATTTATCTTCGACATTATTATTTTTTCTGAGATCAGCACTTTCCTTGGTAATGTTATCAAATTTATTCATCAACAAAGAAAGCCTTGATGGTTCATATTTTTGACTAGGTTCAATAATTTCTTCATCATGGAGGTCAGCAGATTCCACCGTACATTGAGAAGTAATTTCAATATTACAGTGTGAAGAGAGCTTTGTTCGTTCGATTTTCTGACTAGGTTCAATAATTTCTTCATCATGAACCTCAGCGGTTATTACAATAGAATGCGAGGGTATTTTAACATCAGTATCAGTAGTAATAATGGAAGGACTAGAACTTTCGTCTTCATTCTGCTCTTGTTTGATAATCTTGAATATATCCTCTTGCGAAAGTTTTTCTTTATCGAGCAAGGAACGAATGTATTCGCTATCGACCGTTTCGTTTACTATCTCTGGTTCGTCATCCGATGAAAAATCTCTGATAAAAATACTATCTTCGATGGTTTGGATATTCTCTTTGAATTTCGTTTCGTTAATTGGTGACTGCTTTTCAGGAACATGATTGTTAAAAATTTTCTCAATTTCGGCCTTTTTCTCTTTCATCGAAATTTTTTGTTTTTTTTCTGTTGGTTTCTGTTTACTAGTATCCAATTCTGTTTCTTTCGATTTTCCTGAAAACGTACAGATTGAAATCAATAATAAATTAAATTTGAAAAAAATATGATACGTTCAGGTACCTACGAAAAAATTAAAAACTCATCGTACCGGTAACGTACACATATCTTGTAACGTTGTCTCCAACAATTCGTTGACCGGTGAGATTATCTGTAACAATACCGTCCTCTTTAAACATGGCTTCCAGCTCGTTCAAAGTCATACTTCTGCCACCCATTTCTTTGGCCGCTGAATCCAATGAAAGCTGAACATCTCTTCTTTTTTTCAATCTTTCCAATTGAAATTTTGAAAAATCTTGCGAATCCTACAAAACGAATTGCATCAAGTACTCATTTCGCATACAATATCTTAGAGATAAATAAAATAACTGATAGTTACTTCTGGCATTTCGTGAACTTTTGCCCAAGAATTTTGTTTTCTAGTTTCCACAAGCTCGCTTAAAAGTTCATGTCGAATATCGGCAGGTAATGCTTTAAACTGTTCACTGTGTATATCAATTGAGTGCAAATCCTTTCCGAGTTGAAAATCGCAAAAACTGTCCAGTTTGGCTGTGGTAACCATAGGGTCACTATCGCTGTCACTGCTGCAATGAAATTCATAATTTATTCGTTGAAATATGGTAAAATCGACGCATTTATTGATACCAACTCAGGATCATCGATAGCTTCTTCATTTTGTGGTATAGGGGGAAGAGCAAATATATCTTCAATTTTTTGAATACTCGAAGTAGCATCGTCACTTCCCAAAATTTCATACACTGCTTTTTGCTTCAAATAATTATTCAATAGTTTTTCCCTCAATTGTTCGGAACTATCTTGAGCTTTTCTTTTCAAACGTTTTCTTGCTTCCTAGATGAAAAAGAAAATAATATCTGAACGCAATAGGAATATATAAGAAGTACACCCTTTCTAATCAATATTATACCGATAGGATGGCTGAAACCTAAAAGTACGTAACGAGCGTGGGAATCACAGACGTCTACGAAAATAATCCAGATAGGGTCTCCCGGGTTGAAGGTCAACGCGATGCACTTTACATCTAAACACCGCAAAACGTAATCCGAACAGAAGTTATTGATGGGAAACGGAAACCAAAGAGGAACAGACCATGCAATGGAGGGAGTAGAAAAAACTGGTAGAGATTGTTAAAGAAAAAATTATATGTGTAAGAAGACGAACGGTACAACAACGGGCCAGAAACGAAGCAATCCGGACATTCCCACGGTGTATCGTACCAAAAAAACGCTACCATCTTTTATCAACAATCATAGACAATCATATCGAGTGGTCTTTCAAATCTCAAACCCATCCAGCCGTATTAAAATTTCAAGATGATGTAAATAAGCGCAGTCAAATTTTCATTGTTTTTAAATACTACGAAAGTTTCCAAAAAAAACATCAATACGATAATATACGTTCTCAAAAACTGTACACTAAAGTCTTAATACAGTCGTTCACTTCGCGTATCAGTACATATTTTTTAACGAAGATTCGATGTGATACAATAAATTTATACATTCAACTTGAACTTCATTATTTGTACCTTAGAAGTTGAAAGAAAAAGTGAAGTAAAAATGCACTACAGCTGGCTCAGAAGGCACTGAATTTTTTTTACAATCTTGAAATTTTTCGAAATACAACACAGTGGACATAAGAGAAGATGAAATTAATACACCTCATACAATGTAAATAAAGTTGAAGCAGAAAATTCAACATACAATCAACGACCTTGAGAATTGAGTTCATAATTTTCAATAAAACTTGGAATAGGAACCTATGTTACTCTAATTTTAGCAAATTAGACAACAAACAAACATTTTAATTCAACTTTTTCATGAAGAAAATACGAAAAGTTATGCAATATAAAATTTTTCTACAAGGATATTAAATAATTTCTAGGCGGATGTGACTTCGAATAACACTGATATTTGTTTTTGAAAGATCCTTGAAAACCTTTCAAAACGTCGACTTTAATTTTCTTGTTGAAAATTCATTAAAATTTTCCCATAGAATAATGTATCTAATCGTAACATATATTTAGTGTAAATCAAAAACTAAAGGTAATTAATTTTTCTAATTTTTTCTACGCGCGCAAAATTGCAGTTTGACAAACAACCAATCGAAAAGGAATATTCATCTTTTAATGAAATTGTACAACAAAATGGAATATCTCACAAGGGAGCGAAAAAAGATTTTTGAACTATGGGATCAATTTTCATTTTTGCGAACTAAGACTAAAATGCTTCACACAATGCCTCCTATAATACATCGAATAAGGGGCTAGTTTTTCTGATCCATAAAGCAACCAATTTGATAAAAGTGGATACCACGTGCAACCATCTAGGTAATGCGATCATTTTTCGTGTACAGTAAGACCTCAAAAATATTAGAATTTTTCGGGGAAATGTTTTTTATTCCATAAATTTTTTTATGACTCTTGTAGTTTTTGAGTTCCACACCTAAATGCTAAATTTCATTCCATTTATCAATCAAAATGGCCTCTGCTTTTGAATGTTCGGTAAACTTTCACAGTACACTGTTTTTTCACCAAGAAGCCAGATTTGAAAAAAATTTGTTGAAAATTGTTCTCATCTAAATTTGTACAAAATTTTGCAAGTTTGGACGAGTATTTTGTGGTTTAACTTGACTATCTCAATTTCTTTTATATTTTTGTGAAAGATTCAAATTATTTCAACATCTGTAACAATCGATACAGAAGAGTAATGTTCCGTCTTCAAAAGATGACTAAACATTTACGATTTTTTAAACGATCAGCGTGAAATGACAAGGTAATTTCATCTGTACAAAATCAATTACAATTGGTTTTTTAACACTGCATAAATCATGCACTACATATTTGATTTGAAAACAATATACCTACGAACAAAAAGTGCGAAAAACTAAATGTTTTTCAACAAGTATATTGAAATAATTATTTTTTCGTTCAGTTTTTTCTATCATTATTGCAATTTTTACACTATGTGTTTTTCAATATGCGTACTTTAACTAGAAAGGAGACGACTCATTGAGCTACTCGCATAGATTTCCAATCAAAATTTTATTAGAAACCACAGATGAAAAATTTGATTGAAAAAAATGTTTTTACATTATAAACGCTGAAGTTCTTAGCTTTAATTAACGCAAAATAGAAAAAATTCAATGCAAAGATAACTGTTTTTCTGGATATAACAATAGCATTATTAACATATTAATGAAAATTGTAAGAAAAGAAATCACGCAAAATATACATAAAATTTGAAATTACTCCTTTCGTTTATGAAGCTTTGTAATTTACATTTGCTTGGGAACTATTCCCACGATATGGCGCGTACTTAGCCTCAATAATGACAAACAACCGCTGTAATAGCACTCGTAAGCGATATTAGATTCAGAAATGGAAATTGTTTGTCATTATTTTTAAATGGCACGTATGTTTTTTAATTGAAATGGAAAATGATTGCTTGTACTGAGAGGTCCCTACTGATACCGAATTTCAATGTAAACTAAAAGCACTTTAATAATAATTTTGTCACATTAATAACATCGCAGATTACTGATATTCTTACATTCGTCGAATTTTGTTCGTTTGCGGGACTTCTCTACGTTTTGACATTTTTATATTCTGATCGCTCAGTCAAAGTAATAAATACTGATACTTAAAACATTTTAAATTCGTAGTACTTACTATGGTTTCCTTTTTTAAAAGGGGCACGCCACCGTCAAAGACGAAAACTGGTTTTATTCTGTAATAGAGTAATTTGCATATTCGATTAAACAGACCGAGAAGATGGGCATTCGGAATAGCACCACCCCCGGTTGTTTGCAGTCCTTTAGTCAATTGATATAACCAAATCGACACATCTAGTTTAGAAATATTTAAGGAAATTGTACTATTTTCATGCGTGAATCAAACGTAACCTTAAAGAAAATCTAGAACAAAAATATTTTACCAACACTGAAATTTTTTAATTACATTTCAACTTTAATTATACAGTTTCATCATTATTTATACTCAGCTGTGAGAAAATCTCAAAACATTTCTAATTTTTTTCCCATGGTTCAAGAATGGTCAACAAAATAATGATTAAATCAGTTTGTTGCTGTTTTCTTAATTACGCCTTATCTAAGCGAGCAACAAACTAGATTATTATATGCACGATAACAATCATGAAGGGCTATAATATGAACCGGAAACGAAGACCAGAATTGTTGGCACAAAAATAAAACTTCACTGCTTTTCAACAGAATGTAGTTCATATTCAACGATACATTAAATTAAAAAAAAAAAATTTAAGGATGTAGCGAATGTATTCTTAAGTACAAATAAATTTGATCTAAAACTTGAATATCACCCAAGTATCGGAAAAAAGAACAGAAATATTTCGTTTCAATTTTAACTTGTAAGTAAAGAAAACTGCATAAGTTAGAACTCAATTGAAAAGGATACCGACTGCAAGGACTTTATTTTCCAAGCTTTCCAGAGGAACAGGTTTTCCGGCAGGTTCAATCAACTTCCATAATCCGTGCACACCCATGGCTCACCTATAAGATTCATCAAATTAACACATATACTGTAATTAAGAAACTGAAATTCAAGCGACGTATTGCATCCAATCTCTACACGTATTCTCTCAGTCATTACATATTATGCTCGGAGTCAAAACTGATTAATGAGTTTTCTCAGAGTAGTAAAACATTCAAACAAGTCCAGATTATCTATTTTAAATGAGTGGACGGAATTTTATCCATCAATACATTCAAGATGGAAGCAGTTAAAAACTGAAATTGTCAATCAACTAGACGTTTTTATAAAAGTGAGATGTACATTGATCCTTTACGTACGTATTGCTAAGATCATAAATTATCCTCAGTAATACATCAACGCTGTAAACATGTCGGTATACTCCATGAATTCAATACGACGAATATAAAAGTTGGAGTGCATAAATGCGATTTATATAAAAAATTAATTCAAATTGTTATTCACAATTTTCAATTCACTTGAAAGATAACAAGAAAAACAAAATCTTTTATAACACTTGATTATATTATTTTTACTCTTAATGGTTCGAATTAGGAAAAAAAATCTGCACGAAAAAACTAAAATCACGAAGAGCAGGGAAGAATAAAAATTTGTTGTTTGGCTTTTCAAGTTTCTGTTCCGTACAAAACAATATAGGAAATAAAATCTAAAGCGCTCTCTGTTTTTTATTTCTGCCTTCTGGATACTGGATAGGCTGGATTGGATAGTGACGTTCCGCTCACTGCATTGTGCTCTTTTGTGTCAACGACTTGATGTACGCGTTCGTAAGCTCGCGTAAGCTCACCGCTTCAGACACGTGATTATTTTTCCTTTCATTGTCTTATGTGATATCTCTCTTTATAGACAGGAGTAGTATGTATTTTACATGATTCTGGCTCACATTTTATTCAACCAATTCAACGAAGATTCAACGCTAATATTTCTATGAAAATGATCAAACAGATCATCCTGGTACTGGATCACATTTTTTTATTGGGATTTTTAACCGAATTTATCTTGTATTCATTTATTAAATAACCAATAAAAACAATTTTGATTTCTCAACCGTATTTATTTCATTTTTTCCCCTTCAACAACCAATTAAAAGTTTAATCAGTTCATTATCCAGAAAAAACTAAGAAGCAATTCCAAAGATGTTGATATTAATTTTTTATCACAATTCAACGCCAAAATTTTCACTTCATTCAACCATTCTTGGTAACCCAGATTTTTAAAAATCAAATCAACAAAAATCAACACCAGCAATTCTATTTAAAACTGCTCTTACATGAGCATTTGAACCTTGAACTTCTGAGTGGTAATATTTAAAAATCTAGATCTCAATGACTTACTTTTCAATCAATCAACATCTCTTTTTTAGTAATTTCATATTAGAAAACAAAAAACCATTATAAAATTTATTTCATAAAATGTCTTTGGTTATCACTCCACAAAGTATAATTCAACAAAAAAATGAAAATGAGCTCCAGCGCTCCACCAATGTCACTGATTCAATATTCATCAAGAACTAGAGCGTATTCCACTTGCGAAAGAATTTAATCGATCAATTTGGAATGTTACTATATAAAATTGTTTCTATGATTTACTCGTGAAAGATGAATTCTTCATTATCGTTATCATACGCATCATTTTTTTTTTAATCATGTAAAGAAGAAATAATTAACGATTGTTATGGCATCAATTTATTCACAATTTCTTATGATTATAAACGAATGTTAGCAGCAACTAACTCTACACAATGTTTTTCAGTATCACTCAACCGAGGTGCTTCTTTTAGCGCAATTAAATAATCATCCAGACTGTGTAATGTCTTAAAAGCATTTGAGCAAGTGTGAATGATTCTATTCCTTGAGTCATATGCTTTCATTACACTATCAATGAATTCATCTACTGGATAATTTACCATTTTTTATGATCTATGGCTCCCTGTGTTAGTTAGATCAGATTTCCTATGGAAGTTGGTGTTTCTAAATATTTTCATCTCAGGAAATGCAGAGAATGCAGTTTACAATATTTTATTTTTGCTTTTTCGTAATTTTTCGGCTCTTTCTAAAATTCAGATTTATAGTTTATGCCCTCCAGGTGGTAAATATATCTCAGTCAATGATTTAAATGAAAATATCGGAGTATATAGGTACCTGTACGCCGAATACGCACCTAGTTCTAAGCAGTGATAAAAGTAAGCCTATTGGGGTACCTAGAAATAATAAAATTCGTAAACTCTGGATAGTAAATTTATAAAAATTTATTGAATTCATGCCAAGAACAAAAGTAGAAAATTTTTTACATTTAAAACAAAATAATCATTGAAAGTATTCGCTCACTTATACCGCACCTACTAAAATGAAAATTAAAAAAGTTACCCATAATAAAAATTATGGACATTTGAGCCTTGAGAAACTACTAAGTACCTAGTTCGACATAATACGTAGAATTTTAATTAATTTTTGTTCATCACACTGCATATATCATCATCATTTAACAACATAAAGAATTGAAATAACAAACTAATTCATAAATCACGCAATATACATGCTTCTCGTCATCAACTATATTACTTATTTTAGAAACACAAAAAGAAATTCTCGATTGCAGTACTTGGAAGCTGAAAATTGGATTGACATGAATCTGATATAACACACATACCTTCAAGTTCAACATTTCGATTTAATGATTTTTTACAGTGTATGCGAAAATGTTGTTAGGGGTTCGAAACTTGAACAGCGTTTATACTTTAGTTGAGGTATTGGTTCCAGTCTTTTTCTTTCGTGCAGACTACTGGGTATCGTAAATGTTATAATTCCTGCAATGCGATAAACAAAAGAAAAATAAAAGCTTTTAAAATTTTTTACTGAGAATCACAAGCAGTTAATTGATGTAGATATAAAAATCCCTGAAATCATGTATTCGTGTGTAGGTAAGCTGCAGTTTATACCTACGCAATATTTTCATTTTTGTTACAAAGTAGAATCTAACGGTAGATAGGCGTCTAGTTTCATTGAATTACCACCTTTGATATTTTTTATTTCCATTAATAAGTTGAGAAATTGTCATATTATAAATAAATACCTAAGTGAATCCGATTATTTGGTCATAATACAGATTGAAAAATATAAATTACATTTAGGCCTGAACTTTCAAGACATTAATTAAAACCGCTAATAAGAGAGTGCTATCCAACAAAATTAAATGAACGATGAATACGAAACTTGATCTGATTTAGTAATCATTGATTTTATAACTTTTTGAGTGGAGTGGGAAAATGATTTGAAGATGGTCATGGGTAAGGCCAGGCAGAGGTGTCAAGAGTTTGAATAAACGCGAAGCGGGGGAAGCGGTTCTACAGCAGTTGTTCACATTCCCACGTTTTCTATTGGCTAAATAATCCCTCTCTTTTTCTTGTCTAACCAAAAATGCCATGATGATTGTAATGTTTCTGTTTTATCGTGAAGTTAATTTAATTTGGTTAAATGTTATGAAATTTAAGAAAGTGCGGTAAATTTGTACTAAACTCGCTCAAACAATGTATGGAATGCAGTACAGCACTGCGATAGTGTTATCTAATGAAAAACTATAAAAATCCGTTATTGGAAATGTGATTTGTGCTCTGTTTACAAATTGTCTGAGTTCAATAAATAAATTTTGTGGTGTATGTTGATTAAAACTGCGCTGATAATATTCTATCTGAATTTTTTTAACTTTAATTTTTCTTTCGGGTAAGCTTTCTATTTCTATTAACTTACATTTATTACCCTAGAATTGTAATTTTGAATCGATTAAAACCGGTTAGCAAATTATCACAGTTTGTTTCAGCCAGTGATAACAGATATGTTTATGAAATTCACCACTTTTCAACCCGAGTATAAAATTATTTCCTTCGTTAATTTATAATTGTGAACTGTGATAAATTTACACTTTTTTTAAATTTCAAGTCATCTTCAACAGATGATTTTATCTATCTTGAGCATCAATTAAAACAGTTGAAAATTGTCTCCTCCAACAATCTGAGTTTTATCTGTTTTGTTCAGTTTTTTTTGAGAGATGCTGCTTATCTATTCTGTGTTGCTTTTTAATTTTGAAGAAATGTTCTCTTTTAAAGAAAACGTTCAGAATAAAGCTGAAAAGGTATATGTCGTTATCACTTATGTCTGTGCCATGTGCAAATTTTTTCACCGGGTGCTTGTATATAACATGTATAGCATTGATAATGCAGCTTCTTGCTATAAATATTAATTCCGTACTTGATGTAGAATTCGAATCATATGTTGCTTCCTTTAATCAAATGTATGGAAAGTTTTGATCAGTATATAATCACAGCTTTCTATCAACTATTAGCCTTGTTTAATTTTTTTCAATGTTGTATGTTGCAGAAAACAGCCTGCTGACTGTCATTAGGCTCTATCATTTTCAAAGAGTTCGTCAAAACCGTCTAAACTGAAAAAATACCGAGATAAACAAAAGGTGAAATTAATTAGATATTTTATGTTAAAAAAAATCAGCGTAGTAGAAAGCGATCAATTTGAGAAAATGAAGTACGCTGCTTAGAATTCGTTTCCTGTTAGACTTTAGAATTAAAGCTGCTTTTATAATGACTGTAAGAAATTACTGAAAAATTAAAATCTTAGTTTTAAATGAAACAATTTATAATCGCATGAAGATCGTTCTGTAAAAAATAATATTGGATCTTGCAGAAGCTCTCATGTAATGTTTTCCGTAACTTTTCACTGTTGTTATTAAAGCATCTTAATATGATCGTAAGAGCATAATTAATATCAAATTGTTATATCTTCTGATTCGTAAACTACTTCAAACCCACAAAATCTGTATAAACCTTATTCTTATCATTCAATTTCATTGGAAATGTAATTATAATTTTACTGTGATTAAAAAAATATGTAAAAATGTTTTTTTCTATTCCGTAAAATCGGGTAGAAATTATGCAATTTTTTTATATCAATTTAAATTCTCATCGTATATTTTTTTATACTTGCTAAATGTTTCAAAAAGTGAAAAATTTTCTACTTTTCCGTAAGGTTTCCGTAACTTTTTTCTCCATTATAAGAACTCCACAATTCAGTTTTTAATTGATGAATTAAAGGGTGATGTTGAATTAAACTTTGGTTAATTGGTTGTAAATATTTAATTCAATGAAGTAAATAAATCTGTGAATTCGCCCTTTTGGGGAACAAATTTCGTTTTTTTTTTATCATTATTATTGATGCGGAATTTAATTATGTTTTCAGATGGAATGAATGAAATGTCCAAAAAGATTAGGTGGTATACCTGAGCGAGAAAAATTTGTAAGATCGATTTGAAGAAGAATGCCGCATCAATACGGGATGGCCTACAGTCTTCAGTATCGGAATGGAGAACGTCGGCTTACCCGTGAAGCGATGGAACGTTATTTACGGGAACGAAATGATATGGTGATCGTAATATTGCACGCTAAAGTAGCTCAAAAGTCGTATGGTAATGAGAAACGATTTTTTTGCCCACCGCCATGTATTTATCTTAACGGAGAAGGTTGGCGAATGCGTCAAGAACAATTAAATCGAGACGGCGATCCTGAGCACCCTACACAGTTATGTGCTTTTATAGGCATCGGCAATTCTGATCAAGATATGCAGCAGTTAGACTTGAACAACGGTAAAACGTATTGCGCTGCGAAAACACTGTATATATCAGATTCCGATAAACGAAAGCATTTCATGTTATCTGTGAAGTTATTTTACAGCAATGGGCACAGTATTGGATTTTTTAATAGTAAACGTATCAAAGTTATTTCAAAACCGTCTAAAAAGAAACAGTCATTGAAAAATGCTGATCTTTGCATTGCTAGTGGAACCAAGGTTGCATTATTCAATAGATTACGTTCACAAACTGTTAGCACAAGGTACTTGCACGTTGAAAATAATAATTTCCATGCTAGTTCGACGCAATGGGGAGCATTTACAATGTATCTATTAGATGATGATGAAAGCGAAAGCGAAGAATTCGTTGTGAGGGATGGATACGTGCATTACGGTAGTACTGTGAAGTTAGTTTGTAGCGATACCGGTATGACTTTACCTAGATTAATTATACGTAAAGTAGACAAACAAATGGCTTTATTGGAAGCTGATGATCCAGTGTCACAACTTCATAAATGCGCATTTTACATGAAAGATACCGAACGTATGTACTTGTGTTTATCGCAGGAACGTATCATTCAGTTTCAATCAACTCCATGTCCAACTGAAACGAACAAAGAAATGATCAATGACGGTGCTTGTTGGACAATAATAAGTACTGATAAAGCTGAATATCAATTTTACGAAGGTATGGGTCCAGTCAAATCGCCTGTTACTCCGGTACCTATTGTGAATAATTTAAATTTAAATGGAGGTGGTGAGATGGCAATGCTGGAGTTATCGGGAGAAAATTTTAGTCCTCAATTGAAAGTTTGGTTTGGAGAAGTTGAATCAGAAACCATATATCAATGTTTAGAAAGCATGTTATGTGTCGTACCGGACATATCGTCATTTAGAGGAGAATGGTTATGGATTCGACAACCTACTCAGGTTCCTATATCATTAGTTAGAGATGATGGTATAATCTACGCTACCGGGCTAACATTCACGTATACTCCAGAAACTGTACCTCGATCTTTGTGTCCGCAACCTGATAATATTATCCGACATAATCATTCGGATCGTATTAATGAAGATATTCATTGGCCTCAAAATGCTGGATTATAACATTTATGTTTGGGGGTGTGATACCTCTTTGAACATTTAAAGAATGGATAAATGCTTTCTAATGCGTTATATATTTATATATATACTTTTTTTTTCAAAAACGAAACCAGCTGATTGTCAGTGATTTTCTTTATAAAAGAAAGTGAAACGAAAATCAAAATATATGAGTTGATCATCTTTCACAGGGATAATTGATTTTACAGCTTCGTCATCAACGAATGTAAGGCATTAGAATCCAATTCAGTTTTAATATAGGTATTTATTATTCTTAAATTCCATGCTAGTCTTTTACAAATTGTACTTATTTATTCTGATTTTGTTTTTCAAATAATGTTTTCGCAAATATTTCAAAGATTCTCTGTATATTTTCAATTTTTTTTACCGTTGATTTCAATTTGAACCTCGTATCTTGTTCATCGAAGTATTTTGTAATGAATGGTATGGGGACTTCGAAAATCTTGTTACAGAAGTTTAATATTTTTCTGTGATTTTTAAATAGGTAGTTTATACTGTAAGTTTTGTAGCATTCGATTTTCAACGATGTTCTCATATTTTATTGTAATTGCTTTTAAAGTACATGTGCTACACTAATGTGTAGTTCCGAAGGTTTTCGAGAGGAATCCTTTTTTTTTTGTAGATATTTATTAATTTTTTTAATTTTGCATTTCTGATTAGATCGTGTCATATTATTGTTAATGTGAGATTGTGTGCAAACAAAAACAAATACATTTTTTTTTTACTCTAGGCCTGTGTACTCTATGGTGTATGTGATGAGGTAAAGTACAGTGGAAATAGTAGTAAAATTCGGCAATCGAGCATATTTCAGCGAAATTAATTAAATTTTGTCGTTATTTTCCTAATTCATGGCAGCCTACGATATTGTACTGATACTTGTTTACTACATAGATATGCCTACGTACTTACGTACGTAATTACATATACTACCCTTCGAAAACACCACTAGATCAAAGTGTTAAAACTTTTTCGGGGAAGATCAACAATAGGAGATATGGTGAAATTTTTTCACCAGTGGATGGTATTATGGAAGAAATTTGTTTTCCAGTTGTTCACTTATTGTAGAAGTGAACTTAAAAATGAACTCATCATGAAAAAAAATCCTCAGAATCTAAACCTCAAGTATTTTCACCGCACAGCGGAATATTCTTACTACTTCAGTACTTCGACTCTATTAATCTAGTATCATGAAGAAACTGAAGCGGTTCTACGTTTAAAAAGCAGGTGTTCACTTTCCCACGCTCTCTATCGGCTGAATAATCCCTCCTTATCTCGTCGTATGCCTATGTTGAAATAAGCTGTATGCATGTACATTATTACATTATTATTTCAAAAAATGCGATGATGATGATTCAGTTTCGCTGTAAATTTTTTTATTCGCTTATAAAGTTTTGTATGTCGGTTATGAAGTATCAGCTTCGATCATCGGTCTCTGCCTTCGATTAAAAGCTGATCTCTACAGTTATTCAGGTGATGTTCTTTTCGTATTCGTATTCGTAAACTGATGTACATATGATTTTGAGTATCAGTGCGCGTTGCCAAAATGTATCTAGGTAATTATATTTTACTCAAGTATAACAGTATTATTTTACTTTCTATTTTAGCTGAAAAAGAAATATGTTTGGATTTTGAAAACTCCAGTTATTTCTCGGAATGTACTTTCTATCTCACTTCTTTGATGTGTAATTCAACCGTTACGTGTAGTTGTACAGAACACGAATTGATAATCATTGACTGAAAGTTTTCAGAGAAACCGGTTGACCATTCAGTTATCAATATTTACAGGTATTTCGTGGCATCGGTTGATATTTATATTTTTCAATATTTACTTTAATTCATAATGTAATATTTTGTGCCTGATTAAGAATTATACTAATGCGCTTAATATTTATACAGGTTCCATTACTGCCATGTTCCGAATTTGTTGAAATTATAGACGACAGGAGTGAAAAGAAAAAAATCTGGCGGTGTATCTAATAGAGTACTTATTATTAGAACACGGCGTATCTATCTCATGAAAGATGAAAATGAATTTTTTATGCAAGTATTGAACATTTGACAAAGAATGCCGCAGACTTATAGTCTTCAGTATCGGAATGGAGAACGTCGGCTCACCCGCGAAGCGATGGAACGCTATTTACGGGAACGAAATGATATGGTTATAGTGATATTACACGCAAAAGTCGCTCAGAAATCATATGGTAACGAAAAACGATTTTTTTGTCCACCGCCTTGTATATACCTCAATGGAGAAGGGTGGAGAATGCGCCGAGAACAATTGAATAAAGATACGGATCCTGAGCATCCTACTCAGTTATGCGGCTTCATAGGCATAGGTAACTCGGATCAAGATATGCAACAGTTGGATTTGAACAACGATAAACAATATTGCGCTGCAAAAACTTTGTTTATATCAGACTCTGATAAACGGAAACATTTCATGTTATCTGTAAAATTATTCTACAGCAATGGACACAGTATTGGATTTTTCAATAGCAAACGTATGAAAGTGATCTCAAAACCGTCTAAGAAGAAACAGTCGCTGAAAAATGCTGATCTTTGTATTGCTAGTGGCACCAGAGTTGCACTATTCAACAGATTACGCTCTCAAACTGTTAGTACGCGGTATTTGCACGTCGAAAATGGTAATTTTCATGCTAGCTCTACTCAATGGGGAGCATTTACGATGTATCTACTTGATGAAGATGAAAGCGAATCCGAAGATTTCAATGTGAAGGATGGTTATGTGCATTATGGCAGTACTGTGAAATTAGTTTGCAGTGTAACTGGTAGAATGTTACCGAGGTTGATTATTCGAAAAGTGGACAGACAAATGGCTCTACTGACAGCTGACGATCCTGTATCGCAACTACATAAATGCGCATTTTATATGAAAGATACCGAACGCATGTATTTATGTTTATCGCAAGAGCGCATTATTCCGTTTCAAGCAACTCCAAGTCCAACGGAATCGAATAAAGAAATGATCAATGACGGCGCATGTTGGACTATTATTAGTACCGATAAAGCGGAATATCAATTTTACGAAGGTATGGGTCCAGTAGAATTACCTGTTACCCCGGTGCCAATTGTAAATAATTTGAATCTGAATGGCGGAGGAGAAATGGCTATGTTGGAATTATCAGGCGAAAATTTCAGTCCTTGTTTGAGAGTATGGTTTGGAGAAGTTGAATCGGAAACTATTTACCAATGTCAAGAAAGTATGCTTTGTGTTGTACCTGATATCTCCTTGTTCAGAGGTGAACGGATGTGGAGTCGACAACCAACACAAGTTCCTATATCGTTAGTACGAGATGATGGCATTATTTACGCTACTGGATTGACTTTTACATATACTCCAGAAACAATTCCTAAATCTGTAGCCGCACCGCCTGATCGTGAGTTCCTCAGAACTCATAACTTAGATCGTTTGAGTGAACCTATGCATTGGTCTCAAAATGCTGGAATGCTACATTAAAAACTTTTTTCTTCCTGAATTGGAGCGTAAATAGGTAGCTCGGCACCACCTGCAGATTACAAACTGCTCCATTTATGTTCGTTGAAGTTTCATTCGCTTTCTGTGATTTGTGAATATTTTAAAACTTTATGAGATTATTTAAAACGCTTATAATGTATACCTAAGTAACTTATTTTTCCAGAAAGAAGTCGTTTTTTTACTTATGATAAGTTTTTATTTATGCGATTTGAACTAATTCTATCTGATCAATAATGAGACTGCGTAGTACGAATAGGAATCATTTTTTCAGCTAATATTTTTAACATCAAATTATGAAATTTTTCAATGTAAATTGTTCGTAACTACGTATATTAACTTTTTCCGAAAAATTATGCATTACGGAGATTTTGTAAGTAAAAAGGATCTCATTTTTTTTTGTTAGCACTTTATTGTATCTAACTATTTGGTAATTTTTACCTACCATTTGCTTGAAAAAATTGATAAAATTGAAAAATAGGCTATTCGATTTCGAAATTAAATTGTACAAATTTCAAGTTGTCGAAATGCAGATAATGTGTTTCCACCAGTAAGTTATACTCACGTAAATAAAAATGAAACAAAAATGATTATTCTTCCAAAGTTTTAACAATTTTCTGGATTTCATTTCTTTCTTTGATATGAAGATGTTGTGTTCTGACGTTGAACTGAAGCATTTAAGAAAGGTGATAATTCAGTAACAATTTTTTAAGGCCCAAGTTCAACAAAACCGAATGCAAATGATTATATACATAAAATTTTATTTACGCGTAAACGAAAACAACAATGTCCTTTTAACTATTAAATAAGTAATGAAAACAGCGTAGTTCAATTACAAGCTCGTATAACATAAAAAAATTTAAATAATGATTATCACACGATGGACGGATTTGTGTAAAATGTAAACAAAAACATGGAAGTATCCGTAAAAGTCAGTTTTAAAATTCTTAATTAAATAGTTAATAAATTATAATGGATTTATGGAGTAAAAAAGAGCATAATTTACTTATAAGTCTCATTTTAAGAAAGCAGTATCGTTCATAGTACTGAGTGACTATATAGGACAATACCTTAGCATATTTTTCAAAAAATAATTTGATATTCAAACAAAAAACGAATAAATATGAAACGAAGTAATATTGTTGTCAAATAATACTATTTTCGTTAATATCACTTAATACGTAAACTTTTCTGTTTATTCATGTTTGTTAACATTAATGATATGTAGGAGGTCAATAAATCATCCATCTTATAACCTAAAGATGTCTCGCATAACAATTTTGATCCTCTGACTAAATTACCGATCGTCATGTGAAAATACGTATTACCCGAAGACCAGTTCGAAATTCGAGTAAATGGGTGCGTAACTAAGATTTCCTGTAAGTAAAATCTCATTAGATTACAACACGCAATGATATTCTGTGTAAAAAAATAACTGAACGTACTTTTGTTTGAGGGTGAATCAAACTAACTCCATGTTTATTAATGGCGATTAATAATAATTCAGGATAGTTAGGTTCAGTAGTTTGTTTCACTTCGAAGAATGCTGAGCCAAAAGTTGGCCATCGATAAATTACTTTTAAAAATGTTATTTTTGCATCTTCAGGGCTCATACCTGCGAAAATAATTCATAGCATTGAACGGGTATTCAAATTTTATCGCGTCAATTCGTGTAGTACTAACCCGCATCTTGATTGTAGGAAGCGATTATGGCTCTTTTCCATTCGGCAGAATTCTGTACTTTCAATAAATCACCGGGAACTAATTCTCTAAGCATTTGACTGTGAAAAAATTGCGTTATGAAACTACGGGTGACTTTCATTACTGAATTTAATTGTGTCATAAATGATGAATCTTACGGAATGGCTTGTAATTCTTGTTTACTTTCGCCGAACCTTACACGATAAACAAGGGCAGCCAATCTGGCAGCTTCTTCTTTAGTACATTTATGATACCCTGAAAAAATATTCAAAAACTGTAGCTTTCAATCAACATCTTCTGGGCATATGTATTTTTAAAGCGTTCAATCACCTCGTAATAATTTTGGTAACTCTTGGTGAAAATGAAAAATAAGGTCAGCATTTCGATCTTTGCCTGGTACCGTATTGGTCCATAGTTTTTTCATGAAAAAAACTTGATAAGTGAATTGCGGAGTGATTCCTGATACAATATGGATGAATAATGGTTAGCATATCATTTGAACATTCACCGAAAAAAATTAAAATAATAGGCATACCATCTCGCGCTGGCCTGGCTTTTTTAATCCAATCAGTAAGATGTCTGACGAAATCAAAAAAGAAATCTCCTTCCGGCACAGATATCACTTTATCAGCTATTTTAACAAATAAACTAAACCCTTCGCAACTTCGCAAATTCAAACGTTGAGCAATGTTTGAGCAAAAATCTTTAGCTCTAGTAGATGAGTCCACTTCGAAAGCCTGAAGAAATGTTTTACTTTGAATGACACGAACTAAAGTCACGAGGAAGTAACGTATAGCGTACATGTAAAGAGTAATATTTTACCTCGTCTGTATCATCGGGGAAATATACTTTATGAAATATCTGAGTAGTTTTATGTTGAATGGCTTCTACTTCTACTTGATGAGGAGGATATTTTCTTTGGCCGTTTCTTAATGTTTTCTGTAAACGCTGTAATGAATCTTGAGATATGGGATGTCTTCTAGTTCGTAAGAATAGTGTCAATTCCTACGGAGATAAAATAAAAAATCATTATGAAAATGAAAAAATCAAAATCAATATGAATTAGGGATACAAAGACTAACTTTTAATAATATTTGACTACAAGCGAATAAGCCAGTAGCCAACCACATCAACTCCCAGCCTCTTTCTTCACTTAATCTATTACGATTATCAGTCAGCTGCCTCATAACTTGACAATAAATTTCATCTCTGAGGATTTCCTAAAAAATATAAACAGAACGATAATTTATCAAAAAAAAAAAGTATTAAACGGATTATTTTTTCGGTCATTAATCAACCAACATGTTTCAATGGCCCTTCGAATATTTGATCGGTGTATTCATTCCCCATTCGCCTTTTAGCGGGTAAATCACCCATGTACTTCAAAATAGCTGTAAATGCAAAACAAGCTTCTTCGGCTAGTTCTTCTTTGCCAATAAGTTTCTGTAACAACGGCTGTTTCATCGGCTCTCTGGTATGTCTCCATAGATCATCACCGTTACCTCGTCTAGCTGATGTTAAAGTCAACGCTTTTGACATTGTTCTTTTTGGCGGAGCTCTACCGAAATATGACAATAATGAAATCAAATTGGACTTATTACGCATGTATTTTCATTTAAATATACCTGAAATGATCAACCGCGTAGTCCATTAATGTGTGCGGCTTTTCTCGTGTTTCTGTGCCGTTTACATGATGAGCATACAATCTTCTGCCTTGGTCAGCGGCTTCCAAGCTGAACAAAGCCTGAAAATGGAGGAATATTTTGAATAAGAAAAACATTTTTTTGCTCAGTAAATACTAGCTTGAAAATTTTTTTTAAAACTTGCTAGGATATCATTCGGTGGTTTCGTCAAAGTAGGTAACACGTAAACAGTTTCTGCTGGAAAATCTCCTTTTTCATTTGTTCTTTCACAGCGTCCAACACACCAGCCAGAATTTATTACAGTTTCTCCGGTGCTATCGTCTTCCAAAATAATTAAATCACCTTTTCTGAATGATAAAAATGACGAACCTTCTCCTATAATGAAAAAAATTTCATTTGGTATAATTTTTTTATGTTAAATATAAATATCGGTGATTCGTATTGTTCTATATCTTACCAGGAGTTTTATAATCTTGCAGTGCGATGACAAAACTGGATCGTTTTTTCAATCCTTCCAAAAAGTATATCACAAGATCACGAATGTCTTCAGCGTTTGGACTCTGGAAAGTAAATTCTTCTCCGCGAACAGTAGATAATGTAAAGGTTTGGGTGAAAACTTTATTAGTTCTAAATAGAAAAAATCGAAATTAGATATCTATTCATAATCGATGAGTCATATATTGACATTATATCGTTCAAAGGTAACTTGAAGCAATCTTGTCTGGGCTTTTGGAGAAATATTTTTAAACAATTTTTTTTTTTTGATACTTCCCACGAAACAAAAAAAATTTAATCTTTACTCCGATTCTTTCAGACCAAATTGCTAAGACTAGCAAATAGACTTTAATATCCTTACTTTTGACTAGCAACGGTTGTAATTTCGGGAAATGAAAGTTCTAATAATACTTGTTCTTGGTCATCAACCACATATACGCCAGTCCAGTTTACAGCAATAATAACGTCATTTTTTGGAAGATTTGGACCTGTATAAATATTTACAATTCGCTCTAAGTAATGCAGATCAATACGCTACATTATTGCGATAGATCGAACAAAAAGTATACCTGAATTTCTATATGCTTCGTAAAATCTTGAAAATAGGAGAGGCCATTTGAATTTTGCATAACTTACAATATCTTCTTTCACTCTAATCGATGGCACTTTATCTTTAAGATAATAACTCTGAAAATACCATCGTAAATATAAGTTTAGTCTTTAAGGGATGCTACGGTAAAAAAAAATGGAAATTCACGAAAACGTACTTTTTTATAAGCTTGTTGTATTAAGGTAGCCCATCGATCAATCGATTTATCGCCATTAGTTAATAAATAATCCGGAATGTAGTTTGGTAGCAAAGTAAGTAATCTTTCTACATTCATTTCACTACAAAATTCAATAAAATATTGCTGAGCAGCAATCATGGCCAAATCATCTTCCTATCAATGATAAATAAATTCATCAATTATGAATAAAAATTATCCAATAGAATTTTTGAAGCAATAAATCGGTAATCATAGTTACTTTATCACATCGATATTCGCCGAATTTTACTCCTCTAACGACTTGTTGATAAATTAAATTAGTGGCAACTTGATCTTCAGTAGGGTCATGCCAAGGGGCAAATATTTCTTTACGGAAAAACAATCTCCAAGGTGCATTTCTTTCCTGAGCACCTTGCTCTTTTGCGTATTGTTCGCATTGCGAAATAGCGTCCATGACATGATCGCCACCACTCCCTAAAGATGAAACCTGCAAGAAAATTTACATTTTAAAAATAATTCACGCATGTATTTGCTTAGATAAAATAATTTCAATGTGTACGGACTTTATCGAATAAGGCGATGTACAACGAAAATCCAAACTGATCCTTTAATCCAATTTTATCGGATAATTGATTACAAAGTTCACGAGCTGTGGTAGCGGAATCTGCTAATAAAGTTTTTGTATTTCCGTCCATGAAAGTTATTGGTAGCATGATAGGTTTTTTTGATTTAGTCGCCTAATATCACAAAAATATAAGAATTTTTCATCGATAGATTTTCGAGAAAATTTAATTACTCACCTGTAATTCGAGCCAACTAGGAGGCTGATTACGTGTACCGTTATTGAATGTGCGTTTGAGTCTTTCTTCGCAATACGGAGCATATCCTGGAGGACCCTCGCGAATAAAAGCTCTTAGGTAATTTACAAATTTTTCAGATGGAGCAAAACATCCAACACAGAGTGATAATAGAATCCATCCACGAGCATGTGATGATTTGGATGGATTATTTGTTAATTGCTTGCAGATTTGACAGTAAATTTCATCCCTGAGATACACGTATTCAACGATACAAATAATTTTCATTGTAAGAAGTTTTTGAAAATTATGAATCTACCTGAGTTCGGCGCGTAATATTCCGTGCCCAATGATGAAATGTAATTTTTCTAAATTGGATGTGGGCCTGGTGTCTAACCAAGATTGATAACTATCGGCGGTATATTCGTCATCTTGTAATTTTCTTCGAACATCCTCTCCCAATTTGTTCTTACGTTTCAGCGTGAGAGATACTAATTTATGGCGAATCGAACGTGGTTTACTTTTCAAAAAGGTATCCTAATGAAAAAAAAAAATTGTACAGTAATAAATTACATAGGCATAGTTGATTTACGCTTTTTGACTATTATTACTCACCGGATCCATGCCCATCATTTGTGCCTCTTGAAATTCTTTGCTTCTAATGAAATTTCTTCCTAATGTAGCTGTAACTTTGGACATGACAGATGTATTATCACGGTCCATCGTATGGTACCGTGGCTCCGATAAATCTCCGCAAAATCTCAATATCGTAATCCATAGCGCTTGAGCAGCCTAGACAACAATTTAGTTTTAAGAAAGTTACATATTGTTGGTTAAAATCCACAAAAATTAGGATTCAATAAATAAAATAACGAAGCACTAACTAATTGATCCCCTTGGGTATGTAACGGTAAAAGGGGATGTTTCAAAGGCTTTCTCGAATACTGGTGATTAATATTTCCTTGGAAGTAGGTAGCGGCGTACTTCTGAAATTTAAATTCGGATAGATCTTCGTCATCTTCCGGAGTAGTTTGCATGGGCGTAATTTCATCTTGAGGTTCGTCTCCTCGATTAGGTAAATCCTTGAATTCAAAAGACATTCTCGATTAAACTTTTCTTTCAATGTAAATAATATAATGACGATGATTATTTGTTACCATAAATACTGATGTTTGCCTTGATGGCAAAGGAGCCTCACTACTAGAATCAGGTAGGAAATCAAACATAGCTTCAACCAATTTACTATCATCTACTGGTTCATCTTGTTTTTTGGCCGCATCATTGATTAAGTTCTTTTTGATTTCCATTCGTCGTTTCTCTTCTATTTCGATCTCAATCTCTTTACGTTCTAATTCTTTCAGTCGTTCCTAATCATAAAACGTAATTAGTCAAGAATAACTCATAAAAAGAATATCAAATATCGAGAGAAATGTAAAAGTAAAAAAATACCCTATATTTTTGCTCAGCTATTTCCTTTGCTCTTTTGTTACCAGCTTCTTTTAATTCTTTTTCTTTAATTTTCTTTAATTTTAATGCTTCTACTTGACTGCGATATTCGAACTGAAAAAATTAATAAAATGGAATAAAACTCGAGAATTTTTACTCTTTCACTTTTTTGAAACACGAATAAAAATATTCCTGCTTACTTTAATTTTGTTGAATTTACGTTGAGCAATCACACGACGTACGTGAGCTTGGATTTTTATAATGGCCCACATTTTTTTAGCATACATTTTACGAATTAGATATCCTCTGGCTCTAGCTTGAAGACCCACGATATGCCCCCTCAAATGTCTAAATCTGTGAGATAAAACTCGCGATCTAATTAGAGCTTGAAGCCTCATATAGCCGACTTTCATTTTTTGGTAGCGTCGTCTTTGAGCCCAACCTTTCCAGTACTTCTGTATAGTAATCGTGGCTGCTTTCAGTCTCAAATATCTAACATATAATAATCATAACAAAGAAGTAAAAACGTAATTTTATAAATTTTATGATAATGAACTTATTTACCTCCGTCGATAAACCCAACCCTTGATACATTTTTGTAAGATCAGGATATTCCTGGTCAATACCCTATCTCTTTCTTGTTCTAAGAATAAATCGTGAGCATCTTTCAAAAATACTTTGGTACATCCTAACTGATAATCAGATTCTTTTCCAAGAACCGCTTCACAAATTCTGCGCGTGGCCACTTTACAATCAGTCTACAGCGGAAAAAATCAGATTAAAGTCATCACATCACGTTGGAATACGAAAGTGTAAAAGAAAGTGAAATACGCACCTTATGAGAGGGTTGAATTCCCGGAATTAAAAAACGATACCGTTCCACAAATTCCTTGAATCCATGCCTAATTGGGTAACCTGCTCTTCGAATTCGTATAGTTTCCATCATACCTGAGTAACGCAATTGTCGGCAACATAAAGCTCGATCAAACATCTGATAAAATAATCGCATGGAAAATTACACAAAAGTTACACTCGATATTTACAACAAAAAAAAGTATATCACGAAAATAAACGAACCATAGGTTTTTTGAATTCGTTCGGTTTGATACATCTTATGAAAAAAGGTTGACAAGAAGAAAGAGTTTTCATTAATAAATCTAATGATTTTTTAAACTGCATCGATAGAGTAGGAGCTCTTTTTCTCGTTTCAGAACCCATACCGATTTCATCAGCGAACAACGATTTTAAAAACGAGTTGGCTGATATATGTATCAACTGCATTAAATCAGCGCTGAAGGTATCTTTATTTTTATCCAAAAATCCTGAAACATGAAATAGATTAAATCGTCAAATACACTGTAGACACAGTCGGGCTGAAAATATTACGTTATTCGAATATTTTCGCGTTCGCTTACCTCTAGTGTCGTAAAATACAACGCCCGCAAAATGATTCAGTCCAAATGACGGATTCGCATCTGATTTCGGTTTCAAATAATTTTTATGCGAGCCATTTTCTTTGTGCAATTTTGCTAACAATGTTGTATCCGTGCCCTGCAAATAATCGCTTTGATTATTACTCTATTCCCAATTCTAAATCCTCTAAAAATTAAATTAAATACCTTTGGAAATTTAGATTCGTCGTCAATTAAAGCCATTATATTGGAGTGCTTGATAGCGATTAAATCTAACGCATCTTGATTATCGACGAATTCGATATGGCGCCAACTGATGTGTTCGTGATTATATTCTTCTTGTTCTAATTTAAATATATGTTGTACGAAAAATTGTTGTAAATTTTCATTGGCGTAATTAATACAGAACTGCTCGAAACTGAGAACATATTTAAATGAATTAATTTATCTGGCAATCAATAATTTTGCCAAATGGATGTAATTCAATGAAGCATATTTAATGAATACCTATTAACATCGAAATTTTCAAAACCGAATATATCCAAAACTCCGATCGAACATCTAGACTGGCCTTTTGGCCGGTAAATTGCGTTATTAATTTTACTAACTATGTGAATAAATAATCGTCCATAGATTCCTTTGACAAATGCATCTCTAACGTCTAACGACTGATCTCGTGATAGTGTTGAAACCTGAAAAATTTATCGAACATAAATTTTGAAGAACGATCATAGCAAAAAAATATACAAGTTGAAAAAAAAACATTGAACGAATACTTACGACTGTTTCTCCATATGCGAAAATGGTTTTCCTAGTCAATGCATCCACCAACTGTTGACTAGATACGTTTAATAAACTAGCTACACGATTAACATTACTGTAATCGGGGATTTCTGTGGCATCGAGATTATCTGTCGCAAATTAAATAAACGTATAGATGGGTCAATTTCATTTTTTTAATAAGAGATATCATTATAGAGATGAAACAGCTTTAAATATTTTTTTCATTTTGGTGAATTTCTGATCATCTTTGCAATGAATGATCTTTTAGGTTACCCATTGACTTCAAATCAAGAAACACCCGCCTTTTCAAAGTGACACACAAACAAACTCTTTTAGTCTGTAGTCCATTGGCCAAAAAGTACGTTAGAAACTTCTCTCACTTTACATTAAGGATTTGTGCAAAAATCTGGGACAACATGACTTTTCTCACAGAAAATTTTCAGCTCTTCAATTTTTATTATGATTATTATTTGTATGCAAGCCATACAAATTGAAATATTAAAAAAAAAAAAAAAAAAAACGATTTTTACCCAGTGTTTCTAAACGTGCAATTACTTCGTGTGTATTTCCCACTCTAACTCGATACCTATCACCCTTGTTGAAAAAATGATGATAACCTTTCTAGTAGAGAATTTGATGTACTTCAACTTTGTACAGACCTATTTTTTACATAGGACCCATATCAGCAGAGGTATTTTGAAAAACAAAATTTTAATCCTCCGTAACCCCTCTCCCCCAAAAAGGACCGACCCCCGAGGGCAACAATATTACTTTTTAAAGTCAGGGAAAAAATAACACAAATTTTTTTCAATATTTAAAAACTGACCAAAGAATAATATGTTACGTAGAAGAATTGCGACGATAAGACAATTTTTTGATAAGGATATCTCGGATTCTTTGTCTACCGATAGGCCAGTGTGCAAGGAGAAGGGAGGGGTCAAAACTCCTCCTCCCATAGACGAAAAAATGTGAACTTCCCTAGAAAATCGGGCTATTAAGTCCAAAAAAATTGCATAAATTACCCAAGTATTTCTAAAAATGCAGTTTTTGGTGATTAAAAATACAATTTTTTTCAAAATTTCTACTCTGGGTTGTTTCGCTTGGGAATATGTATTTTTTCGCATAATATCGAATTTTGGAATTTGTGAGCATTAAAAATTGGAATTTAGCTTTCAAACCCTTTCCTTAGACTGATTCTGCCCACCGGCCTGCTTATTCATTACACTGAAATAATTGAATTTCAGATATTCTGTCTGATTTTGAAAAACATAAGATTAGCACACGGATTGAATATTTAACCGATACATTTTACACGGATTACATACGGGTGCTTTTTTTAATGCTAGATATTTCAACTTACCAATAAATGTTGCCTTAAAGTTGATGTTTCCCATATGAAGCAAAGTAGCTAGTAAGCCCATAATTTCCCATATCTCTTGATCAGAAAATAACAAAACTTTCATCGCGGAACGTATATCAGAAAATTCGGCAGCGTCATCTCGTCCTTCGCAAGTTATACTTTTACCCTAAAACAAATATCATTGCATTTATAATGTCAACAATTTCGATCAGTGTATGGACGATGTATGACTTCATAATAAATCAATCCAAGCTATACTCACCCCGGTTAAATATTTATATTGGGACGCATCAGTAAGTTCTAATTTAGTTTTCTCTTCTCGCGAAAGTCCGGCCAGCATACAATAGAAAATATGGTAATTACGTTCATCTTTTGATTGCGAAACAATTCTGGATTTTTCCAATAAATACTGTTCAATTTTAGCGCCTTCGATGACGCCTTGATGGTTAAAATGAATATCGATGTATTTACCAAATCTCGAAGAATTATCATTGCGTATAGTTTTAGCATTTCCGAAAGCTGAAAAAAAAACAATACAGAACAATTTACCTACGTCGTCATTCAAAGTCGGAGATATTCACGTACAAAAATTATAATAAGGTACCTTCTAATATCGGATTAGCCTCGAGGATTTGTTGCTCGATCCACGAATGTTTTCCACTTATAGCGGCTAAATATTGTAAAATTAATTTCGTACTTTCGGTTTTACCGGCACCGCTTTCACCGCTGTACCAAAAACAATAACAAATAAGGAACAAGAACAACAACGTATACGTCTCATTGTGCTAATTACGTTCAAGCATCATCTGGAGATGATTAAATATCTATATCGTCACTGGTCGGGGCAAAAAACCTACCTAATTACGATACACTGATCTTGACCGAAACGTCTTGTATGGGTGTAACTGTTATCTCCTATGGCAAATATGTGCGGTGGCAATTCTCCGATTTTTCTATCTTTGTATAATTTAATCTGTTCGGCCGTATAAATCGGTAAAATCTGATAAGGATTCACAGCAACTAGAATGGATCCGGTGTACGTCTGTAAAAAAATCGATCAATCTTCAGTGAATTTCGCTGTAAATATGTACGTGTAGGTACAAGCAAATCAGACAAAATCTAATAACTCACGTAGATCAAGTTGTCGTTATAACGAATGAGTAAATTTCTTAAAATTCCAGCCTCGTGAAGATCTCCTAATGATATCATGTCCTCCACTCCTTGAACGGAGGTGGCATGCATCGCCTTAATACGGCGTTCTGGTGTAAGCCAAATCTCCTGAAAGGGAGTTCGGTGAATAAATTAGTTTTGTAGATATATTTTCTTACTCGTGTACAAGACCAACGCAAATATAAAAAGGAATGACGTGACATAACATGTAATTATACTGTTAACAGACCTACGTAGACGTACACAGCAGTGTATCTTTATAAATGTAATGTAAGTATATTTACATGCAATTTAATACGCTAAACATATTGTATCGCGGTTAAACACACGAATAAAACGAGTTTATAGTTAGTATCCGTTAAAAAAAAGAAAAAAAAAGTTTTCCCCTCATCATATCTATGACAGTATGAACAGAATGAGCTAAATTATAACAAAAAAAAATAATAATTTCGGTCTTATGATCAAATACCTAGCTACCTAGACCACCTACTCATTCAATCGATACAGATTTTTTCCCCCGAATTTGTGAATAGTGTTATTTTTGAAGATTGAAAACTACAAAGTTTAAAAAAAAATAGTGTGAAGTCAATTCCTATTATATTATATTAGTTTTAAAACGTTGTAATAATTAAGTATAATATAAATTATTTCTGTGTAGAATTAGAAAATGACAAGCTAACCGGTTTTACGGTATCTGTTCGCTCAACACGGTAATGTTCATGTACCGAATCCGGCATAAAAGCATATGACAAGCTGATACAGCTACTATTAAATTAAAAAATTATTCATTCAGAAACAGAAACTCAGATGCTAACGTACAATCTTCTAAAGATCAAGATTAACGATAGTTTAACTGTGTCAACGATCTTTGAAACTTGTACTTAATATGCAGTACGTAAACCTATGCCAGTTATTTGTATTTTTTTTTTTACAACTACTTACATATGAAATCATTAAAATTCCGATAAATTTTTAATGTCTAATAATTAAATTTCTTTATGCATTTAACAAGTTTTACAAAATTTCACGTTTCTTTTTTTACAATATCAATTGGTACAGTACTGATAAGGGAACCTTCTCAACTGTCCGGCTTCAATTTGAACGAAACTTAGCTAGTTTGAAAGAGCATGTCGAAAAACCCCTAGAACCAAAGTTTCAGCTACTGAAGTTCATTTATGGATTTTTGGTGAATTTTTGAAAATTTGTACTCACTACAGTTGAAAAATACATCGAAAATGAAATATTTTACAAAATATGATCTTCTAAAGTTATAGTGGAGAAAATCAGGTTACATCTTAATATTGACCATGCAAATCGATCTATCTCATTTTCTAGACGTTCTGGGGACTTAAAAATTTTTTTTGCAGGATTTTAAAAAACTGAAAGATTGATTTGGATGAGACATTTATTTTGAAAAAAATCTCAGGCCGGATATGAACTTCAGCAGCTGAAAATTTTATCCCCGCCTAATGGAACCAACTCAAATGGATTCAAGTGGTTGAACTGAAAAACGCGTCAACGTTTTTCAACAAAAATCAGTATACATGCTAATGTAGGTCTTCCAAATCGATCTAACTCATTTTTCAAGCGTCCTGGAGCCTCCACAAAGTTTTAATTTCTTCAGGATTTTCAAAATGCTCTAGAACAGTCGGATATGAACTTCAGCAGCTGAAAAATTTCATCCCCGCCTATTGGAGACCAATTCAAATGGATTGAAGTGGTTTTGCTGGAATTTCCAACCGGACAGTTGAAAAAAAATTTTTTTGGGGTCGATTTTTAATTGAAAAAGAAAAAACTAATTCAAAAATTCAAAATTCAAAAACGCTTTAAAGTTTTTCAAAAAAAATCAGTATACATTTCGTTGTAAGTCTCTCAAATCAATCAAACCCATTTTTCAAGTCGTATTTTAAACATTAAATACCAACGAAACGATGCTTGTGTTTTTTCAAAGCATCTTTTTTGTTTAAAATAATTTTTTTTCAGCGTGTTTTCTCTCTTTTTAACCAGATTTTTTCGTAGAGGAAAAAGGCTCATTTATTGTTATTCTGTTCGTGTAGTTAAAAAAATTTTAAGTAGGTTCAAAAAAAAAAAGTAAAAATTTCTTATTTTTGAACAAAGGGGATTGCCATGGAGAAAATAAGAAAAAACGAACAAATTGAAAAATCAATATCATTCCATGAAATCACGAATTCAAAAAAAAAATTGATCGAGTATTATACAATATAATTAACAATTTTCTCTTCATTTTTAAACACCATCGTTTCAACAAGCAGAGGCTCTAAGTGGTCTTTGAAAACAAACATAAAACATGTTTGCTTTGAACAATTTTGTCTACCCCGTACGAAGGTTCTCTTTAAGTGCTTACGTAATCTGCAACACTTACGTCAAAGAGGGTGAGTTGTACGCGAGAGCAATTGCTGGAATACATTTAAAACGTCAAAAACACATTTCTGCAAGAGTGTACAAGGTGTTTTAGGGTAGTAACTAGACAACACATACCGAGTTTATGTATGCATGTATATTTGCCTAGCCTCTGAGCTGCAGGGGAAGATCTACTCAAATTCAAAATTTTTTTCCAAATTTTGTATAAGTTTGTCAATCAAGCGCAGTTCGAGTACCAAAATAGGTGGAGATTTGGAATTTGTTCAAGGATAAAGAGAATTTTATCTAGATTACCATGATGCAGTTAGTTTTTGTAATGGTAGAGCAGAGAAGCGAACAGTTGATAAAATAATTAGAAAAACGTGTACCAAAATTTTCAGTTTTCAAGATTTTTGTTGAATTATGGGAAAATTTGTTTCCATGACATATCAATTAAATTGATGTTATTGGAAGAAAAAGGTCTGATTTTTTTAAAGCTGCAAATCTCATCTCTCTATCTCACTTGGATGAAAAATTATGAGCATTTAAATTCCGGAAAATAGGATCTTAATTTTTCTTTTTCATCCAAGTGAGATAGAGAGATGAGATTCACGACATTGAAACTGAAATCCCTCACTTCTACCCTGAAACTTCCTGTAGATGGATACAGCAATGGACATTAGGACGTTTCCATTTTATGTTTTTTTTTTCGAAAGTTGAAGGGGGTAGTGAAAAAAAGTTGTGAAATGACGTCAAATGAACGTGGTAAAAATTTGGGGTATCTAACTTGACCCTTACTTCACCCCCTTTCCCCATTTAGTTAAAATCTTCAAAATTTACATGAAAAATCGACAAAAAAAAAGGTCTCTTTTTTCGATCTTTTTGGAGTTAACATCATAAGCAAAAAAGATACTTTTATTTATTATGTCATAAAAAATGATAAATTTCTGATTTTTATTTCAATACCTTGAAAAAGTTTTGAATAATTGATTTTTTCCATTTTTGAACAGAATTTTGGAGCCTCTCTGAAAAGCAAAAAAATTGCGAAGTTTTCTTTGGTCTCATGTAGTCTACTGTGACACGTTAACACCAAAAAAATTCAGAAATTTTTTTTCTGATTTTCAATGTAATTTTAAAATTTTAAACTAAAAATGGAATTGATAAGAGTCAAGTAGAGACCTCAAATTTTTACCACGTTCATTTGACGTAATTTTTCAAACTTTTTTTCACTATCCCCTCCCAACTTTCGAAACCTGAAGTTGAAACGCCCTAGTAGACGTGTAGATGAGAGAAATGCATCTAACATGGTTCCAGTGGTCTGAAAAAGTTTGTTTTTACTTTTTATGTGCTCTACGATATGAGGTATTTTTCGGATATATCGCATAGTTCTTGTTCTTCTTTCAACTGGTTCAAAAACTTATGTTTTCCCGAACTTCCATACTCCCTCCTTCTCCATCTTCACCACTGAAAAATTTGACCAAACTAGATTTCGACTCGATCTTTACCCTCTCACCTACTACCTACTCTTGTTTCAAAAATCTCCAAGTACAATAAATAGTCGTCGTTTATGGAATATTAACACTGCCACTCTCGCGTTGTTCTACGACGAATATAAAATGAGAATAATTGTTAACTAACAGGTAGGTATGGCTTAGCATTAATGAAAATTATACTATCTTTCGTAAACCAGTCAAAACTCATATTTCATAACCTAGATTTTAGAGTTTGCCAGCCATATTTTCAAAGTCATATCATATATAACGTATCGATGAATCCGTCGATCTAGACTTCCCGCATCTGTTTGAAAAGATTACCGTATAAAACGATGAAATTGTAACATCACGGTCATTAAACGATAAACCACGCGTTACCAGCGCTAACAAGAACATTACACTTGGTACAATATAACAAGGTTAATGATTTAAACTCGATCTTGAACCGATTACCGGTTCAAAGCGGTCGGAAGATCGATGTCGATTTATCCATATAGGTACGTAAAAATCACAAAGTACTTAGTACCTACTTAAAAATAATTCGATAACTTACTCTGCCATCGTCATCTTTGACCAAAATACGTTTGCCTTCGGTGGAAATGACCCGAGCACCAATAGCAACATCAAATTCTCTTCCTGAAATTGGCTCTATCCAAATATAATCTCCCTGTAAAATACAAAATGAAAGTCATTCGTAACATGTACAGACTATCGAGCACCCTGCCGGTAATTAATTATTCGTTTTAAAAAAAGCGAATCCAAATATCGATCTAGCTGAAATAATTATACGCGATAAAATATGTTTCGAACGGGGGAAAAAAAAAGTTCGATCAAAGTTACGCTTCGAGAGACACGTTGAACAAAAAAAAAAAAAAAAAAGGAAAATCCAGCTGCAACCGAATTCTCAATTCTCGTTACCTATGACTACAGCTTGTATCATCCACGTGGATGTAAAATGAAAACAGGAACCGGTAAAACACGAGTTTGAAAAAGTCTCAACTACAATGGCTGGTGATAATTGAACTGTACTTCCGCAATTTCCGCATAGAGACGAATTTTTGTGCGGTAATCGTGCGGCTATATAATTATTTGTAGTATGTACTCCAAGCACTCGTATCAAGTTTATACGATAATGACTGAATCATGATTGAAAATTCCATTCATATCACAATCATCATCATTACCAGACAACTATCTGAAATCGTAATTGAATCGTTCAACGACTTACCCTGGTAACGATAACCATATCTTGAAAGATTCCAGCTCAAAATGTATGATAACAACATATCCGGGCCATGAACTCTAAAACAAAAACAAAAAAAAATTAATTAAATATTATTTATAAAATCGATGCATTTGGATTTTTTGGCATCCTTAATTAATCTTCGTATCGTTGCTACCATTAACGTAAACATACTACCACCAATCCACCAATCCCCCTCATCTTTGCATTGTATGTTTACTTTCACGTAGATATGGATAGAAAAATTCAACTCGCCATAAAAATAGGCCTAATCAAAATTATGTAAAAAATTTCGCTGCACAAGTTACTCGTACTCATCGGTATAAGGCTGGGGTAATTTTCGCCAAGCGCGTATGATCGCACGCGACGATCGTTCGTGTTTATGGGCTTTAAAACATCAGTAGGTATACTCATTTCGCACATGATCGATTGAAAAAAATACCATAATTGCGGGTAGGTCGTTACTAAACCAGAAACAGAAATACGAAACCATAATAGAAGAAAACTTCGCCATCTGCCCTATGCGCTAAATTAGCTCATAAACAGGGGCAATTATCTGTGCGGCACGACATGCAGAACCGGAACGAAAACTTCCAGGTCTTACCACGTCTACAGTTACTTTTTTTCCAGCTTTTAACTGCTGGTGAGTCTGCTGACTCGTTATCTGCGTCTTCGTCTTTCTCTCGCGCGTCTGCGTTAGGTTATACGGCTCTTTTAATTTCATCTTTCTCCATTTCTCCGCGGGTTTTAAAATTCTGAAGCGAAACAGGTAACACTAGGCAGATACCAACCAGTTTTTGTTTGACGGTCATGCCACGCTTGGTAACTGAACGAACAACGACGGTATAGCGTGGTCAAGGTTGCCACACTTCACTATTTCGCAGCGCGAGTTCACTGACCATTCTACATATTCACTAACCTCCTCTTCAGCCAAATACAGCTTCCATACAATATATGTAGGTACTTACGTAGACGTATTACCTACCTATCTACCAACGTAAAATGTTACCGACAAAATTTTTCACTAGTTTAGCGCAAATATCTAGATTGAAATTTACCCAACTTCTGCACTCGTAAAGAGTTCCTATTTTAACCTCTCTACCTACACAAACGGTAGCGATCGCAAAGATCGTAAATTTCCATCAAATTGTGAAGTGTCTGGCCTAGATTTTTCAAGCGAAAGAATTTTAATGATGAACCATCATTTAGACCAAATGATAAAAAAAAAAAAAAAAAAAAAAAAAAAAAAAAAAAACGAATCTATGTATAATATCAATTCTACGTTTTTTTTCGTAATATAAGGCGCTCGATCCGAAAATATAATACGTACATGCTGCAGCGTTAACAATGGCATAATAAATTAATTGACTTCATGTCGGGTAAAAATCAGCACGATTAATCTTATCCACAGATAAGACTAGGTACAACTACAATGTAATGGGCAGAAATACCTGCTGTAAGGCAGATACTCGTTATGGTTTTATCGCCATGTATTAGAAGATGATGGTTAGAGAAATTTTCTTTTCTACCAAAACGGAATAAGCCAATGATACTCGAAAGAATACTCAAGAGAGCTAGAAATACCCAGTCGTGATTCAATAATATAAAAAATATAGATACGTATATAGTTTCACGTTCGATATGCAGCTACCAAAACGTGCATAAAAATTCAAATAATCTAGCTACCGTAGATCGTTTTAATGGTTACTACGTCTACGTGCATATAGGTAGTTTCCATATTTATGTACCATATTTTTAATTCCATCATCTTCATCATTTTTTACTACGACAATGTACATAATCCTACATTCTAGCGCCTGTTATTACAGTAGTCAGGTAAATTGACAGCGAGTACTGAGCAGGTAGATAAAATGATGTGGAAACGAACATGTATTCCTACGAAATATTTCACCGAGTTACAAAAATTTCAAATCCTCACTCAATTGAATTTTTTATTCGTTTCCGTATCATCTACTTGATTAGTGTCTATATTTTTTTGAATTAAAATTACATTCCATTAAATTTAACTCGCAGATTAAAATGTATGGCTGAATGAATTATAAAAAATAGCAACCCAAGTTACCAACATTTTTCTGGCTGGAGGGGGATACCTTCTTTTGTAGTGCGGTTATGTTTAAATGAGCCACTTGCTTTGCTGGCCATTTTCTTTATTTTTTTGAACGAAAAATGAAAATTCCACTCCCTCGACCAGAAGATATTGAGTCCTGTCATTTTGACCAGACACCCAATCGAAGTGATGTTTTAAAATGTACCTAAACAATTTTTGTTGACAAAATTAGAGATGATTTTTTTTTTTGTTTCGATTTTACCAGAAATCTGTTAAAAAAATTGGTTAAATTGATGTGCAAATCTCCGAGACGTCTGATATGTTCACAGAAAATGTATAGAATAAAAAAAATGAAGGGTATGTTTTCGAGGATTTTTTTTAAAATTCAGGCCTACCAACGCACTTTCTGATTAAAGTTCATAGAAAACTATGAGAGGGGCATGAAATTTTCACCTTCCAGGAATACAATTTTCATCTACACCACATCTGATCCTAAGAATTATTTGTTCTAGGAGAGCTGACGCTAAGGAAGGCGCAAATAAGTGTCATGAAATAAGGTTTAGGTGTTAGTGACCAAAATCACTTATTTGAGAAAAACACGTTTAAAGTTGTGGTGTTGAATTTTTTCTTCAAGTATTCGTTCTCTGAGGGAAGGTGGTGGGAGGCATGAAGGTAGGGTGTCATATCACTTTTTCTAAATATAGATGCAAAAAAGTCTCTAAAGTTCAAAGATCGCGTCCCCGGTCCCCTATCTGGCTCCAAATGAAATTACAGTCGTTTAAAATTGAAGTAACCCTCTTCAAAAAGAGCTGTAATTTTTTTTTTTGAAGCAAGATAAAGAGCTGGGACGCGATTTTCAAACTTTTGAGACTTTTTTACCGGAAACTTCGAACAAAAAGTCAAAAACAATGTCTTGGTCACTGATACCCGAACCTTATTCCATTACACATATGATGGCCTTACTTTCTAGGATACAGCAAGTGAGTGAAGAAGGGAGGGAGTTAAGGAAACTGATAAAACATGAGAAATTATTAAAGCTCAGTCAAGAAAATTTATTGCAATTTCAGCTCTTAAAAAAAAGAGCCATAAGGCAGAAAAATTACAGGCAGATTTGGTTAAGTTGAATTCGAAGCCAACTTTGATTTGCAAAAATTCGTCAACAGTATTAAAGACGTGAGAATAAAAAAGGAAAATAGGTAGTACCTGAGCGAATCGTAAAACAAAAATTTGAGAAATTTCGAATCTCAAAAAAATTGATCTTTTTATTTTTTTTGACGCATTTTTGTTTATTTTTTCTCGATTTGCGGCCTTAAAAATCTGCCAGTTTATAAAATTTTTCACCCTATTTCTCCTTCTTTATTTGAAAAAATTATGTCGCTAGGTTGAAATAACTTCAATAGTATATGTGCGATAAAAAAATTCAGTTTCCCGGAACTTACCTCTTATTAAAAAAGTGGGCAATATTCGTAAATTTCCCGAGTAAAGCGAGGGCAAAATTTCGATAAAATAAGATTTTTAAACGATTAAAATTCATGAGAAAGCGCATTTTGAAAATGGACAAATGATTATTCAAATCACTAATCAGATATTGAAGTACTTCAATTTTTACCTCCCCTTCTAAAATTTACAGCCCGGGGAACCGTAAATTTTTAAGGCCCGGACAGCAACAAACAGATAACTATGAAAGTTTGAGGTTATGCTCTGGGTATCTCATGAGTAAAATTTTATTTCTGTTCTAGTTTCATTATTAATTGATAAATTATTTTCAAATATCAATACACGCCTCGAAATAAAATCATCTAATGCAGACCGTTGAGAGATTTTGAAAATTCATTTTATTTATTTAAAAAAATTCAAAAATTGAAATTTGTTTTCACTAATTAATAATTTTGTTTAGAATTATTCAAAATTTACTCACATTTCTCATTTTTTTTGCAATAAATAAAAAGAATTTTCAAAATTTCTCAAAAGTCAGCAATAAACGATTTCATTTCAAGACGTATATTGAAATTTTAAAATATTTTATCCGACGTTGATGAAGATGAAACTATTGTCAAAATAATAAATTTCGCCATTATTCTAAATACCCAAAGTGCAGCCCCCACTTGCATAATTTTCTTTTGATTTCTGGGTATGATCAAAATTTGAATTTTATGTCACTAGGAACCGTACTAAATCTACGAATCAAATTTCAACCTCCTGGCTCAATTGCGAGAGTGACGGGGAGATAGGGGAGAAACTGCTTTTTTTTAATGCCAAAAAGGAAGGAAACCGCTTATATCTTCCCTCCTAATTAACCTGGGGGGGGCTGATTTTTGAGAAATTTTTCAACATTGGAGTGTCTATCGACTGGCTCAAAAAAAGAACATTTTTTGCCACAGCACACCAGCCTCCAAATTTGGGTATAACTGAATTTTGTGAATTTTGACTCAAGGTTATCCTCACGCAAAAATATCAAATCCGCCGCCAATCCAAACATATTTCCCAAATTTGGCCAATCGGTATAGAATTGAGCAAATAATTTTTAGTTGGGGGAGAGGGAGGAATTGAAAAAAAATTGAAATAAATATCTGACAAGACCAAAAATGATCGTAATGGTCTTCTAGGACCTCAAAACGGATTACTCGTGTACTTCATTAAGATGTACAAACAACACGCAGTGTAAAAGTCTGAACGGAAATGTTAATTAATTTGAATACTGGTAAAAGAGCAACAAATATTACAAGAAAAAAAATTTAGATTTAAGATATTTTAAAAATCACAGCACTGTTCATATTATACATTATAGCAACAAGAAATAAAATCATTACTAGGACACAATACTTTCCATTTCGTTATCAAAATCGGTAATCAAGTTGTTTAGAAACTACCAACATTCTTCAGCCTATGGTTTATAATGTATTGGTTTAGGTATCACCTTTGTGCCATATTTAACAGTAAATTTTTCACCTGCGACTTATTAATATTCTAATCATATATTTTAAAATGAATATTCGTAGTTTATAGATGAGCGTGTTTTTTTGAAAAAAATCTTCCTTCCACACACTGGTGGTATAATCGCATTCAACTAACCTATAAAAATATTTCACTATCTCTGCTTTGGGACAACCGACGAGGAAAAATATGATGATACGTATCGTAAAAATAACGAACATAGATAGGGTTTCTTTTATCATCGATAAAATGTAATAAATATGAGATTGAGTCTCGTTTAAGCGAATAGTAATCTAACTGCATAGGTATTTTGCGCTATTAAAAGTAGAGTAGAGTTATTTAATTTACTGCCGGCACATGCTGTAATAAAATTTTAAACATGCGTGTGTTGTACAGGTATAAGTATCACAATTTACGAATAAGAAAGTACAAACTATTAAAAATCCATTCGTCTTTAGTTTCATTATCATTTACATGTAAAGAATGAATTTCGCATTATTATAAATAGCATACAACCAGACACCATCACCTGAAAAGATTTGTATGTTGTAGTGGGAGATTTCATTCGGCTAAACAGTTAACTCCATGGTTTGTGTTTATAATACTCATATTACCCACCTTACAGTCGAGATCAATTCAACAATTAATACAGTAAGTAAGTAAGTAAGTAAGTAGATAGAGAAAGTGATACGCATATGCAAACTACACATTGTCCACAGTTTTCACGTACAAGTACTTGAATATGATCAAAAAAAAAAATTCATACCTATTTATCTTAAATATGAAATTATAAATCGTCATACCAGCTTTACAATACAAACCTTAGATCGGTATGATATTTTCATCAAAGTGTTATTTATTCAAACAGTGATACTGTACGTTTGGCCGTGTACGAATGGTACATGTAGAGATAGGTTTACGAATACAAACACTCTTAAGACAATAAAAATTGAATATTATTGACGAGTTGATAAATGCGGCAAGGACTCTCACATTGAATCGGACTCGTTTTATGCGTGTACTTTCGACACTTGAAATAATGTTACCACATTGTCGGCGATTTATTTGCAAACAAATCATTAATACAAACGTCGTTCAGGTTCTCTGCAATCTTCCGCGGGCAGATAACACGTTTAACAACCTGTCCTGCAAATAGCGTTCCTTCTTAATCGTGTAAATGGTATAATGAAGAATGGATTTTTGAGAATTATTTCAATTATGCTGGAAATGTTGTCGATGAAAAACAACTTGAATTTTACAAAGTCTGTTCTCCGAATTAAACCAGTAAAACAATACTAACATCTATACCTACAACTCGCAATTTTTATTCAGCAGAAAACACGTTGAACACAAGAGTTGAAAACCGTTAAGCTACCAACAAATACATCCAATACTCCCCTAGCTATACGTATACGTATACGTATACGTATACTTGCAAGTACAATACGTTTTGTCCGATTTATGCGAAAACATCACCTTAACCGCATTCTCATTCGGCAAATTACCGAATTATTTTGACCGCGAAGAGTTTCGTCCACAGAGACGGGCATTTTTCGCATATTAATAAAAATTAAACCACCCAACGTGTGACGCATCTCGATGCGAACTCGCGTTTTATATTGTACGAATACGTATACATTATAATGAATGTTAAAACTATTCTTATTCGAATGCATTTTTTAACGCATAATCTCGCTGAGCCATCGTTGTTTTCGTCGCCATCTCTTTTATTCCGAGTAAATTTTAATTTTAATACGTATAATATTTAGATAGCTACTACAACGCATACCAGACTGAACAATAATTATAGGATATAAAATTTCAAAAATTGTAACTCGAATATGGGTGACATTGAAATTTAAAGAAATTACTTCGCAAAAGTTCTATATATTACTCGTTGTAGGCGAAAAGTATATGGGTAGTTGGTGAAATTGTACGAAGTATTCTGAAAAATGGTAGTACACTTTTTTGCTTATCTTTCTTTAAATATTCTGGCATGCAAAATTGATCACAATAGGAGAGGACCAGACAGTCAATTTTTTCATCCCAACTTCAATATTATTATAAATGAGTAATAATCTTTCGAATCGATAAATGGGCATTTAATATAAGTTACACGTAGTCTAATTTGCTGACATCATGGATTTAGACGATACTCGTGGCAGTGATGGTTTTAGAGGACCGGGGGGAGGTAAGAGGTAGTTTGTAGGTTTTGGCTACTGGTGGCCAATTTTTCGAGCGGCATATTTTGAATTTTTTACAGCAACATTTTCTAATACTTATTTACACAAGTTCAACTTGAAATGTTTTTTTATATAAGTAGAAATATTTTACGCTGAAAAGGTCATGTCCTCTTTTCGCTTGGCATGTATATAATTAAATTTTCTAAAACATTCTAGGAAATGAAATTCCTTCAACTCCCCCCCCCCCAGACCACAGTTGCATACCTTTTTGCCTTTCGTTAAAATAGAAATGAAAATGGACATTAAGAGGCTTGTGAGAGAACTGGTGGGTACAGACCAGTGTGTAAGAAGTGGTTGTGTCGACACTCCGATGCTAGAAAAAAATTGAATTTTCATAGAAAACATGATAATAAAACCCAAACAATTTTTTAAATGATTAAAATATTTGCAAGAGGCAGTTTTTGATGGTTTAAAATATAATTTCCTCCAAAATCTTCATCTTCGCTTCGCTTGAGTTAAAATAGTAACACAACACAGGCATATGCAAGGAAGATGGTTTTCAGCCCCCCTCCCCCGAATTCATTTTAAAAACAAATTTGAAGTATATCTTATTGCGGAATAATTCAATTTCAACACAATTTAAAGATGTACTATAACATTGTTTTTTGTCTCCGGTTTATTCAGGTTCTATTCTATTCCTCCTATTTAAAAGAGATTTTTCAGAAATTTCTCTCGGATGATGACTGTAACATAACGGTTTTGCCCCTTAATTTTTTCTTCCAATTCTAGCTAACTTCAAAAAAATTCTAAGTGAGTCTTTGCGTGATAAGCGGCAACAAATTTTGTACATTAAACAGCAACATAGGTAAATCTGTCACTGACTCGAGGAAGTAATTAGCTATTTTGACATGGGATCCAATCACACAAAATTTCAGAAACCTTCGTAGAAAGTTCGAATTTTAGCATTATTTAATCCATATTTTTCTTCACTTGCCACTTTCACTTCACTTTGATTTTGGAAGTACATACTTCATTACACAATCTCACGTTTTGGAAGTATTCAGCTTTATTTTCTATGTCATATAGTCAATGAAAACTAGGCTTGTCAGATATTAATTTTCATTTTTTTCCCCCGAAACTAAAAATCATTTGCCAAGCTCGATACTGACTAAAATCGATAAAATTTGGTAAATAGGCTCAGATTGGCGGTGTATTTGATATTCTGAAGTAGGATTGACCTATGGTCAAAATTCAGCTATACTCAAATTTGGGGGCGGGATTGCAAAGAGACCAAAATCGCAAAAAATGTTCCTTTTCAAGTTGATTGATAGACAATCCAAAATTGTATAAATTACCCAAAAATCAGCTTCCTAGGTCAATTAGGAGGGGAAATATAAGGGGGTTTCCTCTTTTTGACCTTGAAAATGGAATGTCCTTCTCCTATCTCCCTTCCAAATTCAGCTAGGAAGTTGAAATTTGGTATGCAGATTTAGTATAGGTTCTAGATGTGTTTTTTGGGGGTATCGACTTTTCAGCCTCATTGTGCCCCCTCACGGTCCAGAAAATGTAGTTTTTTGGTCAGTTTTTCTTATTGCAAAACAGCCCTAGCAAAGTAAAGGCGTGAGCTGCGGTTAATTTCTTGTGTACGATGAATCTGGCATGTAGATTTATCGCGATTCTAAATGTGGCTTTTGATGGTCTGAATTATATACTTTTAAAACCACTTTCACTCTTACCACTGAATAGGAAATTTTTCAATCTACACAATTCTAATATTTCACGAAAATCAGACTGAAGAAGAATCACGAAGCGATGCTTTTTTCATATTTTTTTTTTGCTTCTCGAAAAAAGTGGAATTTAAAAATGAAAACTCATGCAGTGGTTGAAAATATTATGTTTCACAATATGCAGATCCTATCACTTATACTTGACTACTTATAATATTTAAAATGTCGTATTGGTGTATAGCATTCTCAAAAAACGATTCCAATGATACACGAATACGAATAGAACTTCATTTTATTATTCAGTTTACGCCTACATACCACACCCCCGCCCGTTTATTATTCCAAATAAAAATACAATCGACTCATAAATTTCGCAACACTTCCGCACCAAATAGTTCAATTATTCTTCTTAATTGATCGTTTTTTGATGCTGTTGTATAACATCAAACAGTATGCGGTATTTTCGAAACGGTAGCATTTTAATGGCTGTTTTGTTTATCTGATTTTTAAATCGTTTCGCTAACTTGATTTATTACTTTTAATTGTTTCAGCTTTCTCCAAGTTTCCATTTCACTCAATATTTATCTTGAAATTCGGCTTATTTGCTTTAAATTGATTTCATATATTCGGAAATATGTTACAACGAAATCGAAAATATACCTCTATGTAATTTTTTTCTTCTGCAGCAAGTGTATATTTGACAATATCGAATAATTTTATTTGTTGCTTTCTTCGATAAACTGCCGATTTTTTGGCCATATCTTTGAATTTGAAATTACCATAATTATTTGATATCAACGACAATGAGACAACCATTCATTAATGTTTCATGATTTTTCAACTAATTAAAACACGTTTGAAAATACTTTCGCTGAATGAAGTTTTCAAGCGTCTTAATGAAGAACGAAATTACGATTAATCATTGATCAAATACACAAATCTATTATGGTCTGTTGAAATTAATCCAGGTTCAGCTTCATTTATACCCTGAAGTTCACAAGAAAGTTAATTGATTAATTTTAAACCTATACACTAGAATCTGATGACTGGCAGTGCGAAAATAATGTACCTCAATAACGTACACACGCAAAACGTATTCTCACACTAAAATAACTTTTACACGGTACGTCGTATCCAAACCATAATTAGACAAATTTTACCCAACTAGGTATTTTATACGTAAAACAAATAGCCTGGCGTAGGAGTGCGTATCACTTTTTCAATAAATATACACAATCACCGACTTTCTGCAGTATTAATATCTATCGTTGGTAGTTTTATAAGAAAGCACATTAACAAGAATTCTTCTATATTTGACTCAAAAAGTTCTATGCCCAGAGTAAGCACGTATGTACGAGTAATACTACACACGTTGCATATTATGTAGTTATTATTTTCCATTTTACCTCTTCCGTATTACATGAGCAGAAGTGCAATACAGCAATCATATAGTGGAGAAGTGAAGGTATATTACTTTGATAGTAAAGCAATGTAAAACGTAGGCAGTACCTATTTATAGGATGAAAAAAACAAAAACAATGAACAACTTTTGGGTTTCCGAATCCAGACACCTATTTAACCGACTTCATACTTGAAAATGGATTGATTTTTGAATACTTTTTCGAAAAAATTACAGCATGTTAGTAGATTTTATTATAAACGGCAATGGAAATCCTTCATGTAATGCTCAGAATAAATTAAGTACTGAATATCGGAACAACTTACATAAGTAGTCATCATATATTATGACTATTATCACAAAAAAATCACTCAAACTAGAAAATGAAAATTATTTTTTAAAGAAAATTAGGATTTTTATCTAGTGTAAAAGCATAATAAGTTTACACAGATTTTTAGATAATAGGAACAAAAGATTGCATGCAAGTCGGCTATCATTACTTTTGTTTTCTTTTCTGTTTAGCAATAATTACTATTGTTTGATGCAAAAAATGAGTGAAGAAACGTTTAAGTAGAACATGTTGACGCATATTATTAAAGCTTGTTCAAATTATAATATTTAAATAACAATGTTTCATATTTTAGTTGTTACAGAAAAACTAAACTTGTATTCAGTTATAATAAGCATGTGTTCACACAAAAGTGTCCCCTGTCTTATAATCGTAATATTACATAGCGTAGAAATGTTTCTTTCATCAGAGTAAACGTCATTTCAACTTGAAATTTGATAAATGTAATACCTCAAAAAGCAGATAACGTTACACGTTCAGGAATTACTAAGAAAAGGTATACAAATAAGTACACAACAGTTTGCAATTTGTTTAAAAACTTTTATAAATGACGTACGCAGAGGTATATCATGTCATATTCACACATCATGAAAAGGCTGAAGTGGGTAATTAAACTTCGGTTTTTGCTATCGGTCAAATACCATGGAGGATTTCAGTATAAGTCAAAATCGTGAAATGGGGTTTGAAGCTTCGAGTATAAATGCTTCGATAAATAAAGAATTCAGGGGTATTTTTATGCTACTTGTTTCATTACTTTTTATAAAATTGAGCCGGCGTAATTTCTTCACCAAACAAAGGAATTTAATGAAAATAGAATGCTCCCAAATTAAAAGTTGTGCGCCCCTGCAACTACCTGTTGCTCCATGAATAAACTTAATCGTATGACAAAATCATATTATATCGTTATTATGTAGGTATTGTGAAAATATAGTATAACAAATTCGTTTTATAAAATTCGTTTTTCTTACCAAATGATTGATGTTCGTTTATACAACATCCAGATATTCCATTATCCTGAATAATGTTGTTATGTAGAGCAAAATTTAATGATTAGTAAGTATATTCAATCCGGAAATTGAGACGCACAAAACTTTTCATCGATCAACAAAAAACAGGTTGAAAAAATTCACTACACTCATCACAATATAACAATGACAAAAATGGTGAAAAAAATGAACAAACTGAACCACAAATCAGACAATAAAAATGATGACACGTAAAAAATATTGAGACCGAAATTGAAATCGAAAAACTTATAGAAAATCAAAAACAAGTAATTAATAATCAAGAATGCAATGATGAACAGTAAAAAAAATGCCGCACAACCACCTGCCACAAACACAACCGAATTTCACAATACAAGTATTAGGCAGGGTATCGACAGTTCGACACACAACACATCATCGAGCCAAAATTACAACCGTACCGCGAATTCATACTGTGTATGTGTATAGCAGACTCAGGTGAGTTGAATGTTTATCTGAGATTCATTGTTCAGTGGTTCGCTCTTTGATCGCACAGGTAAAACTACAGATAAATTCATTTTTAAAAAAATGCAGTACTTATATTTGATTATTTGTCAATTCGGTCAACTTTAGCATCATCGTTTCTCTACTTCTGTAAGTATCTGATTGGTTGAAAACCGTAGTGTATCATTCAGACTAGAGACTAACTAAGACGAACTCGGACTAACTTGATCTTGACTAAGCTTGACTTTTGTTGAGTTACGAATTCATAATTCTTTAATTTTCTCGAATGAATAACAATTAAAAAATTTTTGAAAATAATAATACCTGTAAAATGAAATAAATGAATCGTCGAATCGGATTGGAATTGAATGGGAACTAAAATGAATATATAGTCTCTTAAAAAATAAAAATTATAGTTAGAAAATCAAAATAGAAATAAGCAATTCCGAATTATTTGCTTTAAAATTTAAAAACAATAGTAGACTGATTGAATTAATTAAATTCCTTATTAATGTGATTCCACTTCTTCTTTTCTAGATACATTTAGATTTTGGTTTCGAAATTTAAACTTTGAAATTTGAACGATTGAGAGTTTAAAACCTTTACTCGAAGCCTTGACAAAATGAACTCTGAACAGGTGTAGGACTGTGGAGTTAAAAAAGGGAGGTGGTAGATTACTGTGATTAGTGTGTTTTGTAGTGTTTTGTTTACTTACGAATTAAGAATGATATCAAATTGTGCTCAAAAAGTTGAGCGAATAACGAATAATCGAAGCAAACTTACTGAGTGAATTTAATGTGATGTCATTTTTAAATTTCCATGCAATAGTTTTTTTGTGGTACGAGTAAATAAAAATGAAGAAATACCGTAACATCGATGTTATAAATAATCGAAGCATTGGTAATTCTTTTGATCCTCATTTGAATGTTCCAATTGAATCAAAATCACAAGGACCTACGAAATTTGAAAAAGATCTCGCCGAAAAATTGTTCCTTCGAAGAGTTTACACTGGAAGTCGATCAGTAAAAGTAAAGATTTTCATGTATTATGTGGACTCGAATTCAAAGTTATTTTTTTGATAAATGCATTGTTGAAAAATTTATTTTTCAGCCATGTCAAATTTCCAGTTATCGAGCTAATTTTCTCATTGTCTTCAGTCCTGATGGGTAGGCACTAAATATCTATTGATATTTGTTTCCATTTGCGAATCATATTTGTGATAGTATTATTGTTCACATGCCCTAATTGTGTCTGTTTTCAGTACAAAATTAGCTTCTACCAATGGTGACCATAATGTTTATATAATTGAAATTGCTTCTTGCAAAGTACTAAATACATTGAAAGGTCATAAACGTACTCCATGGACTGTAGCTTTTCATCCATCTAATAACAATATTTTAGCTTCGGGTTGTCTTAATGGCGAAGTTCGAGTGTGGAACCTAAACGATGTAAATATATCACTTATTGCACCGTTGGAAACTGAAATATTTTGTTACTTACTGACATTCTATAATTTTTTTATTTTTATTTGTTTAGGATTCTTTTGAAAGTTGGCAATCTCCAGGCCATACAGTGATCGCATCCGTTGCATTTCATCCTAAATTCAATATATTAGCTATTGCCACCTTTAAAGACATATATTTCTGGGATTGGAACACATCCATTATATTTGGTCAAACATCCACAGAAAGTGATGAAGAAAAAATTAGGTTAGTGAAATAATTATTTTAGTATTGTGTGACACTTATAAATATAAACCAAGTCTTTTCTTTTCCTACAGGTATATTAAATTCGATTCAACGGGTGATAAATTGATAACAGCAATTGCTTTGAAAAACAAAATGTTGTCGCAATATGATTCAATTGCTTTCCGTGAAGTTTTTCAGTTCTCTTGCGAGCGACGCATCTTAAAAGATATTAAAGTGATAATGAAATTTTGCGATACTCTTCCACAGGTTACCAGATTGGAATTAAATTATATGCTAAGTTCAGTTTAATACGTAATTAACTGTGTAATTTATTTAAAGAATGTACAAGAAAAAAATTCTGCAGAGAAAGTACTGCCTATTAGAAAAATTTCTAAAAGCTCAAATCGTCCGCGTTGCGAATCATTGTTAGAAGAAACGCTACCTTACCTGTGTAAATATCATATAGATCTCGTATCAGAACACCTAAATGTTACCTGTTTCTGTCCAGCTGAATTTTCTACAAAAGTTCTGGATATATTGAAAAAGAATACATTACCGTTTGATTATTTAGTTGATAAATGTTATTTTTGCAGGTAACGACCAAAAAGGTTGTTGATGACGAGTTACAATACAGTCATTTAAATTTTGACTTATTTGCTTAGGTATACATGGTTGTATAATGCTGTTTTTCAACTTCGAATTATGAATCAACAGAAGAACCACATCTGTCAAGGAATTCGTCGTTTTTCCGAAAATGATCATATTTGGTCATTTAGCGATTGTAGATATCGAGAGTTGTTGGAAGAGAATGCAAATGAATTGAATGGAATTACCGAGGAAACATTACGGTATTGTTTTGAACAATTTTCCAGACTTCGTATTGCTCCAAAGTTCGCTGAATTTATACCAGAAAATGGACTGTGCTCTAAGAATTTCAAACCTGATTTTTTTGATAGTGAACAAAATAAAGAACCTGGTAAATACCATTTTGCCTATCAATGCTAATATCCTTTATTATAAAAAGAATTATTTTTTTAATTCGTTTGTTTTTTTTTCTTTTCAGGTAACGCTTCCAGTTCGAAAAAACCATTCACTCATGAGGTAATAAGGTGAATTAATTTAAATCTTCACTTTACTTGAAATTTAATCGCTGAATAATATTTCTCCAGATACCATTACGTTCTGACTGCTTTTTAAAATTTTGTGAAACGTTTAAATTTCTACCCAGTGGCACCTTCGTGCCATTTTTAACGTCTTTCGCCGAGTTGTATCATTATCTACCGGCGTTACAACAGATATCTACGTAAGTGCACTTATAATGGCATTAGGTTTTTTAATATCAACCGATAAATGTTTTAGTATTGAGACTTCTTGTCAATTGTTTTTAGAAAAGACGATACGAGTCGTTTGAATAGTATAATGAATGAATGGGAATACCTGTATTGTAAACTTCTTCTCATAAATAATATGATAGAGGGAGATGATGGACTTATCCTGAAAAAGCGTTTTGTTAAAAAAATTAGTGAAAACATTGATCTGAATTTAGAAGCAGAAGATAATATTAGTTCTAACGTGTTTAAAGAAAATCAAGATTTAAGAAAACGTTTATTTCGAGAAAAGCAGAATTATTTGAATAATGATAAGGTATTTCCTTTCTAATAGGACGTATTCATCAACAGTTTTTTGCAGTTTTGGATAATTATTTATTTTTTATGAATTTGTTCTAGGAGAATAACAAAGAAACTGATGAAAATTGTGGCTCAAAGAAAATAAAGGTAGAATACCAGGTATATGCTAAGTACTAACACTAATTTTGGTTTTAATTATACATGTTGTACCTGCGAAAAATTTTACATAACATATTAATACTAGTATGCTGGTGGAAGTTATAATTTTATTTCTTGAGTTTTCGTTTTTAGATCGAGAAGTATCATGTGAATGAAGGTGCCTCTACGTCTTCATTTTCCCCGGAAAACAAGCCAGTTAGTACTTACTTGTATAACTTTTATAATCATTTACATGAAGCGAAGTAAATAAATTGCGTAATTTGAATTACGATTTCAGTTTTCTAGGATATTTTTTGATCATCTGTTGTATGAGGATATTTTGAAGAAACAAAATGAATGACTGACATTATTAATACATACTTTTATTAATGTGTGATTAATGTTTTAGCCTGTTACTGGTGACACTAACGAAAATATCGAAATCAAGAACAGTAAAGATTTTGAAACGTCGGAAAAACAGTGTAATTTATGCGGAAAATTTGATGGGAACAACGATAAACTGTGTAGTGCGGTATGTTCATTGTTGAGAACATTGGAATTTCATTTTTTCAATTAATTTACTTTTCTCTCATGTAAATAGGCTTTACAATTGTTGAGAAAAGATATTGATATTTTGAGTAATGAAATCTTACGTAGAAATGAATGTAAAACGCAACGTCATCGCATAGAAAAATTATACAAGCAACAACTTGAAACTGAAATAAGTCGAATAGGTTGGTCTAATTTATATCTAATTCATGAAAGAACAAATTGTTTAATATGTAATTATCCAATTTTTTTTAGATGGAGCATTATTTATAACTATTCAGATCATTAAAAAATGTATTCGGTAAGTATTCGTATTAACTTTTGATTTTAGCTTTTCAATTCCGTTTCAATTTTTATACGTTTTAATTTTTTTTTTCAGAATGCACTTATCCACCTTTATTACGGAATTAAAAAAACTTCTTAAAATCAATCTTATTTCGATGGAATCCAAAGATCCGGATTTTGATAATGTTTACACCCGCCGTAAGTATATGCGTATCTCTACCTTACAGAGTACGTTTCACTGTTTGAAGATTACGTACATGTACACTTGATCGGCTTAATTATTTCAGTTTTCATCTTCATTATTAAAAGAGTGGTTACCTTCACCCGAAGTATTCTAGAATTTTTATGTGAATACAGGTGAGCAAAATAAACATGTATAAAAATTTTGCTATTCAATGTCTGATTTGCGATAATTTTTTAGGTACAATATTAATGAATTAATTGAAATACGTACTGATTCTGCAAAAACTGTTTCATCATCTCATCTTTCGTCATCTTTACGTATAAGACAGCATCAGAATTTAAACTTTCGTCGCAATTGTAATTTCGATGTTGATGAACCTATATTCAAAGAAGGTAAGAATCGTTTAAAATAAATCATGTTTTCAGGGTGACTGTTATTTAAACAAAAAACTTATATCGTTTCAGAAAATGTTCCTTGTACTTCAGAGTTGTCAGATGACGAAAGTAATATTGAAGTATCTGATAGTAAGTTTCTTTTCTAATGTTTCATGTTACAAATAGTTTAAAAGTTACAATCGTACAAATAACATATTTCAATAAATTACAGATATTTTATCCGGTATATCTAATGATGAGTTTGACGGATATGTTGCTCAAAGTAAGTTTTTTACGATCTATGAATACGCGTGAGTTGAAAATTGATTTATCTAACATCGAAGTATATTTTTTCAAGGATGCAGACCTGGACCTTCGAATCAGTCGGTAGATTGTAGCAACATTCGTTTATTCAAAGGTACATTCGTATCAACTTTTAAATAAGTAGCTGGAAGATTCGTGAAGTTATAATTATTTCGAATGGTTGCAGATTCCCGAAATACATTTTCGAAAAAAGTTGTTGCTTCTCCTTCTTACATCGATAAACATTTGAGGTTTTTGGAATGCGCTTCTGATCGAAGATTTCGTGATAATTCTAATGCGAATAGTCGTGAAATACTTGTACAAAATGTCAACCGTTTGTTGTTCCATCAACTGCAGTGTCGTAAGTTCGAAAACATTTATAATATTTGAACATTTCTATTAAAATATCATATGAATGAATGTAATAAAAATAATTACAGAATCGGTGCAAATTCCCGAGTATTACAACAGTCATCCGTTGCACCGCTTACAGGTGTGGGATTTTTCTCGAGTGGAAGTGCCTGACATTTCTAACAGTACGTATGCGTATACATTTCATCATGTTGATGCCTTTATAAATCAATCCAGGTACCTCTACCTACCTATTCATCAATTTCATAAATTTTTCTCGCTTCATAGGAAATCAAAATCTCGTTGTTTCTGAATGTAAAGTTCATAACGATGCTACTATTTCTATTTCAAACGATAATGCCAAAGTTGCCGTTTTATTATCTTCTAATCAATATGATCAACCTGATTGGTTAGGTATGAAAACAATAAAATTGAACGTTTTTAGACTACTTTTCTTGATCGTTCATTAAAAAAAAATAATCATTTTTTTCAGGTGTTTTTAGTTTGGAATGGAAAACCTTAGGGCAAATTTTATGTGCTGTAGCTCTAAATCAAATTGCTGTTTCTTTAAGTTTTTCTCCTACCGATCAATACCTAGCTGTTGGATTTTCGTTTATGTACTGGGAAGATTTAAAAATGGCCGACATAATTTCCGTGCAGCAGGAAATAAAAAATTGGAGAGATTTCAATTCATTGTGTAGGCGATCTCCAATAGCGACATCGTTAATTGATATAACATTCGTTCATCGTACCGAGTTCATTATTACTGTGAACTGTATCAGATGGAGTCCGGTTCCAGGTCAGGGTTTAATATTTGGTAATAGTTTTGGTGAAATTAAATTCGTTGTATGAGTTTTCTGATCGGAGATTGTAGTTGTAGTTTTGTGGCTGTTCTAATTATAATTGTACAACACGCACCTATGCCAAAAATTACTTTTGTTCAGTGTCTCTTGCGCAAGTTCAATTTAATTGAACAATTTTTTTTTGAAAATATTCGTTGAGTTCAAAATAATGTTTTCCTGATTTTTTTTTCATGTTTTCATGATTTCGATCATGTTCATAGATTTTAACGAACAATCTTCATGAGCAGATGAATTTATTTCATATTTAATCATAAGTATATTTCAAAAGAATGAATATCAGTTTTGAAGTTGATTTGTAAGTTACGTGAAAACAAAAACTCAGAATTATAACATTTTCTTTTTACGATTCGAGGATTCAAAGTTATAATTTTTTGTGTGCTTTTTTTATAATGAAACCCTAGGTGTGTTTACATTTTGAATAATAAGACTTCGCTTTTCATCATGTTGTTTTTTCAATTATCAAATAAAACATTCATGTTGCGAATTGAAGATTTTTTGTTCACTTCAATCTTTATTTCATACTTATACATATGCGAGTTGCTCAATTTATACTAAAGAAATACAAAAGTAACGTTTAAAGCATATTTATTTAAAACATAGAAGCAGTAAAAATTCTTCACGTCATTGAGTAAATACTTCAGTTTTAACACTACAAAAAGGGTAACAAATCAATTAAACATCAGAAATCTATAACATTCACATAACATAATATTATATAAACAAAATAACGAAAGGTTGATTAAAAAAGAGAGAGAAAGGAAACAACGTACAAATATTTAAACGTTAATGGTATGCGATTACATTTTTCGTCAGTATGTAGTCTACAAATACGTATAATCGATTTCACACGAGGAATTTGACAATAATACTTCGGTACATCGTACAATACATGAGTATGAACAAAAAGGAAATGAGTAACATTCACGAAATTTGTACAAACGTGTAACACACGAAAAATTTACAAGACGTGCGAAATATTCGAGCACCTCCTTCCGAAAGATTTAACGCAAAAAGCAAATAATAATATTACGTTTTAATTACATTAAAAAAAGGTGTCATCGATCTATAAATCTACACTTTTTAGCAAAAATAAATTGTCGAAAGAGATTTTATTGAACGTTTTGTATACCTAAACAAATTCATTCTCCAAATTGAATAGTAACAATCAAAAATACATCTAACAGTAATTTAAAATTTATCAAATATTTCATAAAAACAGCATATTGTTCGATTTACGTTGCCTAATTGGTTTCATTAACCAGAAGTTCAGAACGACTGATTTAAAAGTCAACCAGTAAGACTAGATAAGTTATCGTGCTGGTAAGTATAATCAAGTTTGTCACTCAACCAGTTATGTATTCAAAATTAGACGAAAAAAATTTTCTAAATTTTCACGATGAATATAAAAAGCATTTAAATCCCTTAACTGCAATAATTCAAAAATAATTTTTTTTTTTGATACTTTATAGTTATAAATTTAATTTATTATGTTGAAATTAATATTAGAAAGTAAAGCCACCAGTTCGTTAGAGTGAAACCAAAAATTATAACAATTCCATTTAGCTGAAAATAGCGTTGGAAATTTTTTAAAAATCATATTTAATGAAAATGTATGCATATGTATATACTATATACATATCAAAGATATGTTTTCATAAAAATTAAAAATTGACTTTTGATCTTAAAATTATTAAGTAAAAAAAAGGATACAACAAAAACCAAAAACAAAGCAAACAATTAAAATATAACATGGTGACGTACAAAGAAAGATAAACATAGAAAACTTATTTAGAAAAAAAAATTAATTATAAAGAAAAAAAAAAGAAAACTCAACAATCACTTTCATTCCCATTAGTAACACTAAATAGGTAAGTAGTAGTACCTCAAAAATAAAAAGAATAATCGTTTAAAAAAAGTTCGTAATTGACTAATTCATTAGGAAAAGGAGACAGTACTGAATGAAAAATCTTATAAAGACGGTAAAGAAATGGAAGTCGCGCATGAGAAACAAAATAATTATGTTTAGCTATTTGTAGGCAATGGTAAAATATTTGATTCGATAATATGTGGGTTGATATGGCTTAAATTTAATAGGTAGAAGAAACATGAAAATTTTCACAATATTCGTATCTATATGTACGACAATACTGACCTTGGTAATAAAATTGGTCATTCTTATTATAAAAACTGTAATACTGTTCAAAAAATTAAACTTATTGATATGCTTTCGGTAGTCAACAACATTTTAAAACTTTGTCCGTAAACAACACAAAAGAAGAAGAACATAAATAAAAAACGCAGACAGAAAAGGAAAGGAAAAAAAATTAATTAATTAAAAAAAAACAAAACAAAAAACAAAATGGAAATGGATAAAAAAAATATAAAAATAAGTGGTGTACAAAATATGCAACGGAGTCAAATTTCTTATAATTAGAATAAAGAAGGAGATAAAATTGTTAACGTCTATTTCGTATTAGTTTTTTTACCACCTCGTGGTTTAATACTTTCACTAATTTGCCACATCGCTTCTTCGCATAAAAATTCATCAAAGTTACTGAAGAAAGCTACAATGCGTTCATGACCTTTGAAATTGTAAGTGCTGAAAACAGAACAATAATAAAAATATAGCAATAAAAAAAATTGGGATAATAATTCATAATATGGACGACAAAAATTAATTCTAATACTTCAATCAATTTTTCCTTTTAGCACAAAAATATTTTCAGCGGGGAATTGATATTCAATTTTCCATAATAGATACTTACACTTTCTTAAATCGTTTCATATTCTCGACAATATTGAACTGCTGCCATCGTTTAGAAAAGTTGATCGCACCATCGTTCAGATAATCATTATTACCGATATGCACAAAAGTTAAATCTTGCAACACTAATCCTCTATAACATAAGAATACCAATATTAGTGGAAAAAAGTCTCATTGAAGTTATTGGCTCGGAAGAAAATATTCGTCATTCTTACATATAAGGAATGCACGGAGGTTGCGTTTCAGCCAAAGCTTGTCTATACGCTCTGAAACTGGAGGAACTATCAATTAGTGCGCAATATTCTTTCAACCCATCGGTTATATGCTTTTGCCATTCAAGTCGTCTGATCGGAGCACTATCCAAAGCTGATAACAAAGCTAAGTAAGAATTGAAGTTATTCATTTTCCTCAAATGTTTCATAATCTTGATAAACTTCATAACATAACGTTCCCTATCTTTGGCATCGTTTTGTTCTAAAATTCGAGATCTTGCCCTGAAATTAAATCAAACATTAACTTCTTACTTTACAGTGAAAATCATTTTTACTCGATCATTTAAATTTACCAATAAGACATTTTATTGAAATGTTCCGTGAATCTCGTAAGATTTGGACTTTTTTCTTCGTTTTGTTCTTGCGTCCAAATTAACACTTCGGGAATTTCAATGCTAGTAAATAATTCTGCATCTAATAAAGTCATTTGTTCGGCTATATGTTCTGATTTAAAGTCTAGTAAAGTCGATTGTCTACAAACACAAACGCAATAAAAAAATGAGTAAATTTTTTATAAACATTTCAATATAATGAAAACTTGGATCTTTACCTCGTATAAATATTTTGCGAAGTTAACGATCCGTTTAAAGATTTCATCGATTGATAGTGCAGTTTAGCTAAATATTTCTCTAATAATTTTATTCTCAATGCTTTACCCATGACCAAATTACCGCTACAAAGTAATTGGTACACGAATTCCATAAGCATTGTAACAACGTGCTCTTCTAAATCCATTATGCTAAACATCAAATAATTATTAATACGATGGATGTTAAAAAAAAATTAATTGTTAATAATTTTTTATAATTTACGTTAAATCTCCAACGACGCGAACAAGTAAAGAGAATGTTTCTCGAGCAGATCGTTGCCTAACAGCATCACTAGGCGTGTCAAACCGATGATATCTATCGATTAATTTCTCTAAAAGTTGGACCGGAGTGATGAAGGTTCGATAGGTGGTTAAGAATGCCTCTTGATACAGAAAATCTGTTGAGATAAAAATTACTTGGAATGGAAAAATTTTCATTAGTTAATAACAAACGCACTTGAAAGTATAACCTACCAGCATCGCTTTCCTCTGAGGCGAGCAGATTATAAATTCATATTAAAATGAGGAAAATATTTGTAATATACAGGTGTAGGTGACTTTTTTTCATAATAAAAAAACTTACCATTTTTATTAGCTTTAGTAGCCAAAACAATGAGCGCGTCAGCGTGTCCTCCTCTTATATCGGGACCATCTTCTTCAGGTCTCTTTAACACTAACCACTGACTAACATCCGTTTCGGCTAAAGGATCTGGTACGTTTATTTCGATGATGTTATCCTGGTATAGGTTAGCAGTGATGAATTCTTTATTAACGGGGCTGGTTTTCAACGGGCTTTTAGGAATATCTTCGAAGGTACTGAAAATTAACGAAAAAATATGTATGAAACTAACTAATCGTACAAACGATATCACATATGCTAATACGCATATATTTCATACATGAAACTTCGAACATCTAGTACATACATTTGAGGCTGTGACAACTGAACCGGTGATGTAGGTGTTAAAGTTGACGTAGGAGATTGACTAGAAGCAACACTATTCAATTGACTGCGTCTAGGAGGTAACGCTGGCGGTGGAGATGACGATTCATTCAGCGAGTTATTATTGCTGAAAATTTAGAAATTAGGAAGAAAAATTAGCCAATTTGACAAATAAAAGTATTAAGAAAGTAAAATGAAAAAGAAACTTTGTTTTCAACCGCTCGAAACGAAACACCATATTTGGTTAATATTTTATTTGTTGGTCAAAAATCAACAAACGTCCGAGTTAGCTACACTTTTTTTTTATTTTTGCCACTTGAAACCTTGAAATTTCGCAACACAATGTCACCGAAAAACATTTTTGGTATAGTTTGAAAATTTTTCATTTTTTCAAAAATTGGCTTTCAGATACAGGCTAAAATGCCGTTTAACGGTGAATCTAACACTGATAATCTTAAATTAATAGCTCAAAATTAATTTCGGAACGTTTTTTGGCTGACTCCGTTGGTTAATTCAAATACAAAACAAATGAAAAAGTAAATCCCTAAATGATGATAATATAAATAATTTTTTTTTCACCTTTGACTAGAACAAAACACATCAAAGGAACAGGAATGCGCTGATGTCAATAACATTTCATGTTTCTGCCATTCAGCTTGTAAAATATTATAAGAATCAATGGAACGCCTGAACATTTCATTAGTATTACCGGGTGAACAGTTTCCAAACATTTCCATATATGCCATAACTGTTGAAAAACATACAGGAACATTATAGCATCAATGTGCAACAAATAAACACAATTAATTTCGTAAATAAACAATATACAAGAGAAACGCTAGCTACTTTCTGCTACGAATATAATGATAACCAAAAAAATATAGCAATCAAACAACAAAATAAAACTTTTATTTAAAGAATGTCAATTAGTTACTTTCAGTGCTCAAATAAATAAAGTTTTTTAATAAAAATGAATTACTTTCATCATATGTATCATTTTTTTACATTTTGATTTACTCAAATTAGAATCCTCCCACAATAGTATCCGAACGTTAAAAATTAATATAACAAAGAATTTAATTAGGGAAAAATTATCTAAAGCAAAGTTACAATCCACGCTTTCTTTTTTCTAATTGAAAACAGTTAACATTTTCAAAGCAACGTATTTGTTTTCATCATTGCAAGCAAAAAAGAAAAGGAAGAAATCTAGAAAACAAAAAATAATAACACACTATAATTGCAACAAGAAGCGAGATTCTATCCATTCAAATACGAGGAAAAGTAACGAAAAAAAAAAAAAAAAACTAATAAGAAGTAGAATTCAAACGTGTTTATGAGATACGTCGTTTGCCAAATGATCACAAATACAGTGCAATATGTACTAATTATAAAATCATTTCAAATTCACTAAATACATGTAAGAAAGCAGATTCAAGCCAACATAAAGCAATACCCCATATCACCATCTTACCAGAATATGCCAAAGAATGAAACACTAAATTAAAATAAAAATACTTGAAATATCAATTCATTCGAAATTATTTTAATAATTATCAACTACGAAGTTATATAGGTTGATAATATTAATAAAAATTAAAAGCACAATCTGAATCGAAAAGTCATATATGGTTTATTTTAAATTACAAAGAAATTTTTAAATTGAATTTTAAACAGTTTTGAAAATTAATGTCCACATAAAGTACACGAATAATTCATTATTCCTTAATATTCGAAAGAATAATATGTCCAGCACCCAAACCATTAAGCAACAAAAATACCGTTGTCCGTAATAATTCATATTTTTATTTCATTCGATTTCAAGTTCAATATAATCGAAAAGTTTAACACCGTATAGCCAAGAGATAAAGAATAGAGGATATTTCAAGAACCAAATGAAATGCTTACTATGTTTCTTCTTCAACGGCAACGGCGGTGGACTTCCGGAATCATTATGCCCATTACTTAGACTACCGTCAGCGTGTGAATGATTAAGACTACCTTCACGCTGTAGCTTCGCCAATCCTTGAGTAAACTTTCTAGTCTTTAGAGGTAAAGCAGGAGGAACCTGTAACACAGGAGTGAGAATTACAGCAGGACAAGGCGACGACGTACCGTAGGCATTCGCACACAACACGTACTTCATCACTAGTTGAAAAATTAGTAAATTGCGACACAACCCTCGAAGTAGTAGCGTAATGAGATTCATTATGCGACGTAGTTACTACAATACCATCGACGGTGGACGTCGTCGTAAAAAAGCTACACCCCTGTTGTTGTTGTTGTTGTTCGGTGAAACAATGACTAGAATCGCGTAACGACACAAAGCCACTCGACGATGAGGAAGATATGCGTTCTCGAGCCACTAAACAGATTAATATTTGTTAATAATGGAAACGTGGACACATCGGAAGCGGTACGCACCGTAAGCGTGTTAGTCAAAATTGACCGATAAAATAATTCACTATATTTACTTCGAACGGGTGCTGAATCTTCGTTCGTTAAATCTATTCGTAAGCAGCCGCCGCTTGACGAGTCGAACGACGTCACCGAAGAATTATCTGATTTAATACTAAGTCTTTCTAAAGATAAAGTAGCAGGAACAATGGATATTGTATTGGTAACATTTGAATTCGCATTGCGTTTCTTCGGCGGTAATGGTGGCGGAGACTCGCCGGCCGTTCTATTGAAATGAATTAAAAATACGTGTTTTTTCAAAACCAAAACAAACGAAACTCGGATCGTATCATTCGTTGATTTCCAAAATCCCATACCGATTAGGGAGCGGAGGTTTTGGTGGCGGAATCTCAGTCGTTTCTTGAACATGAATACGAGATGGTAAATGCCTTTCAAGAACCATATGCGTGGTTTGCTCTAGTAACTGTCTTTCGTTCGGAGACATGGTTATTTCTGGTAATGATACTCGATAATGTGACGGATCACTGGACACTGTAGAACATCTACTACTGGTACTACTCTCACTTTGTATGCTTCTATTTTCTCGCTCCGAGATTTTATCACCTGCTACGGTCACCAAATTCTAAAAATAATATCAAACGAAAAAGTAGTTATAGAATTTAACTCATAACAGCGAGCGTACTGTATTAACCGATCAAGTTTATCAAATCTGCGAATAGTAATAATTTCAATACCTGGACCGCGTCTTCTACTAAATGCACTGTTTCAGTTACGTATTCCCTATTGAGTGCTTTCTCTCCCAAAATTAGCAAATCATCGCATAGCTTAATCAATCTTGCTACACTTTGATATACCTGGTTTAACCCGGAAACTATCAGAGAACTGTTGAGAAAGAAAAATTATTGAATTTTTACTCAAGTCAATAGCTCAGCACAAATACTTTCAGTTTGTGAATTACTAACTAATCGCGATATAAAAGATTTGATATTGTTAGACTTTTTCAGCGGATCATTCATCTCTGCATTATGATGTTAAAAAAGTAAGGTTAACTCAAATAAACGCCACAAAGGAAACAACTGATAATGTGATAAGCAGTTAGATCACGTGTCTAATGTAATCTCACCTAATTTCATAAAAAAATTACGATTACGAATAGACAGGACCGACGAGGGTAAGTGCGGGCCTTCGTAACAGTCCGCTAAAAAAGGCCAGCTAATAAAATATATGCATAAGAAAGTACGCAGGTTCCATTCTAGATTTCAGTGTGTCCGTTTACAACAATTTTAAGACATTTTTGGTATTCTTGCTAATTTTCATTGGAACTCTGAAAACTTTTCAAATAGGTAAGTAGATTTAGGGGACTAGTTGATTTAATATTCAAAAACGATCAACCTCGATTACTCAAGCAGCAGGAAAAACAAATTATTCATTTCAAATTTTCATCATCTTGCTCGTACATACAAAGTAAGTTTCAATTTTCCCTATTATTTTGTTCAGGCAATAAGTACACGGTACGTAATTATGCAAGTATATATTTCATTATTTATCACAACTCTTCATTTTTTTTAAATCACCAGAAGAAATTATTTAAGACGTCCACAGACAGACATTATTTACTTTTCACAGTAAAGAGCGAAGTTTGCCGTAGGTCAAAGGTTGATAAAAGAAATTCAAACAAATAGTTACCACATACCTACCTACGAAAAAATAAGAGAATCTTATATTAAACTACTCTGTTTTTTAAAGCAAGGAAATCCGAACTATGCGAGGAGCTAGCAATTTAGGATACATTTGGTTAATCGAACGAAAAAGACAGATTTAGGAATTTTTTGAACGTAGGTGTCGAAAGGTTTCTTAATTCACATTTTCTCGCCAATTTTCAAAACAAAAGTTCAAACCTTTACTTGTTCTATAAGAATGTAAAAAACATGTATTCCATATAACCTTGCAAAATACAAAGGCTTTATTTTATAACTTATCAAAAGAGATATTTCGTTCAGACGAGATGAACACCGGCGAATTCATCTTTATACATTTGTGAAATTCAAAGCATCCAGTAAGAAAATGGTAGGTAAAGGATGTAACATTTTCCGTTAATAAGAAATTTTTATGAAAATATTCGAAACTTTCGCTTCGAATGCTCCAAATTACAATATATCATTTTGTTTTTACGTTAAGATATTCATTTCACTTTTTTTCCATCTCTTTTCCCACTAGCATATTTCCAACGTCCATCTACTTACACGATGAAAAAAGAAACGCATTGAAAAATCAATTACAAATATATTCGCATTGCTGAAGTCGACAAAAGCGCTTTTTCTAAAATTGTCGATATTACGTAATGCACTGCAGTGAAATCGTACATAAAATTCTCCATCAATCTTCACACCTTGAAAAATAACCCAACAGTAACGAGCACAATAAGCGAGTTTTTAAAAGATTTTTTAATTCATTTGTTGCAGTTACGAGCACTGTCGAGTCTTATGGAGACGATGACCTTACAGTTACACAAGCACCTCGGAAGTGGCTACGCTTTATTAGGTATTAATTTATTATTATCATCATTATTATCTACATACTCGTACAATATCTAAAATTAACAATATTTAAAAGGAATAATTTTCGATAAAATTCTTTTTCTCCAGTCTAACTTCGTTATAAATTATTCTTTAAAAAAGGGGCACATATTTTTCGTGTGTTTTCGATCAATTTTTAGTTGCATTCATAGTTTTTGTAATTTGAGCGTGAACGACGTATTTAGATAGGAACTCCACTATCAATAGCGCTTAGTGACACAATATGATGACGTCAATCGTTTACCATATAATTAAGAAATGTCATACGGAGTTAAATAAAATTATAAAATTCACCGAAATCGTTTTTTTTTTTTTTTTTTTCGAACACGGTACTTACTGAAAAAAAATTATTCGATATCACTTTAGTACACTTTCACCTTTTTCAGAAGTAATAATAACTGTCAAGTTTCAAAGAGTACTTCATCAGTTCATTTTGAACAAATATACAAGCTTCGAATAGCTTGATATACAAAATATTTATAGAGCTTATGGCGATGGCGGGGCATATAAGTTCCAATACAACATTACAATAATGCATAAATAACGAAACTGTTTCAAAATACGTATGTATGTACCTATACTCGTAATTCATTTCACTTTGTTTTAACCTTTTAAGCGGCTTTCAAAGGAGCGTAGTTTAAACCGAAGCGATTTAAAAAAATGAATATCTAAAATAAACTATCGGTATCATCCATTATTGGTTATTACAAAACAATATTCCTCACCTTTGTTCGTCTAAGGCATATGATTTTAGAACGCTATGTATGTTAGCAATCGTTTCGAGTACAATGGTTCCATTACCGGGAAGCATTTCTAATTTATTTTTAGAAATCACATCTTGAAAATATCGTAAAGCAAACTGCACCTACAAATACCACAATAAAATTAAAATAATGCGATATAAATTCGTGCATAATACGTATAAAGCCTTATAAGCTGTAAAATGAATAACAAATTATACTTAAATTACAAAGAAATGAAAAATTAATTTTGAAAATATTTTACGAACAGCTGTTCGCATTTGTAACTTGATGTCACTTGCATTTCGACAAACATCCATATGTATGTATAAATACATCATCGTACATTTTTACGCACCTACTTGAAACTCATTAAATCTCAGTAACTTGGTAAATATTGCAGTTTCCAGTCGACACAGTGATATACGAATATCGGTCTATTAGGTATGATCATATAATTGCATAATTCAATCTACTGCCGAAGCGAAACTTATTCGTGACAATTTGAAATTTTCGCTCCTATTCGCGCAACAATTCGTTTTTCAATTTAATCTCCAGTCGGGTCTTTAACCTGAGTACTATTTGACCTCGATATTATATATACTCCAGTAAAAGTAATCAATAAAACGCCGTATCCAGAACTTGTAATCAGTTACCACCTCGGTTACAATTAATTTATAGTTAATATTAATACCGATTTCGATGATGATAAAATTTAAAAAATATAATACCAAATAGCCAACTTTCGTATCTAGGTAACTGTGACAAAAATAATTCGTCGCGCCTTTTACGATGTAATACTGTTCTTTATGAACAATTGGGACGTAAACAAAGTAACCAAAATTTACTTTTTGATTTTTAAGAAATTTTTTCTACCGATTGTTAGATTCAAGTTTGATTACAATATTTTTTTTTTATCGCAATAAAAACGGCAGTTCGATAATGCCCAGAAGACAGTTAAAGTTGATCCTCCGTTTGTATCATCTTAAAATTCGAATTTAATCTATGTACCTACTGCAGGCACAATGATTTTTGCAGTTTTCTTCCTGCTAAAAAATGAACCAAAAATTAGAATAAGGTATTCAATTTCATTTCACGAGTTTTTTATTTATATGTGGGCGTATGTGAAATATTCAGGCATCACAGTAAAATTCTGAACAAAAAAAAGTAACCTTAGTAACCAATTTCGATCAAAAAAATAACCAAAAATTAAATTTTTTTCGAGAAAAGAAAAAATGTTTGACATGGATATATCTTAGGGCTGGGAATCTTTTTTTTCAAAAATGTAACGTTTTTGATTTTTAAACTTCATGTTAAAATGTTAACATGGATACGTCTTAGAGGTGGCACAGTACGATAAAATTCAAGAGAAAAGATGAGTATGGCTGATTTTTGGACTTTATGTTAAAATGTTCAAGTTGTGTAATGTTTTTAATTTTTGATTTGAAATATTTGATCAAAAACTCAATTAAACATGATCATGAATGATTTTTGGACTTCACGTTAAAATGTTGACATGGATATGTTTACGAGGGGGAGGGGGGCGCAATTTGATATGCCAAGTGCGAAGAGGAA
>FIZR01031039.1:0-16599 GCA_900060175.1 Ferrisia virgata
TCAATAACTTTTAAACGGTGAGGTTTATCAAAAAATTGTAAGAGACCTTTTTTGTGGAGAATTCAATTTTCTACAAGTATATGAAATGAAATATTTTTTTTCATATAGTAGACACCAAGTTATGCAATTTTCTTTATAACAATAGAAAAAAAAATAGAAATCTGACAGGCGGAGGACGTTCCTATTAAGAGCTCATACGTGAAGAGAACTTTTTGTGAGGTGTCTACCTACCAGTTTTTCAGGGTACCGGGTACCAAGTGAAAAAAAAAATAATCGTTTTTTTTTGGCCCACCCTAATGAATATTATTACGTTAAGCACGTGTCAACCTGGAAAATGTACCCAGAAGGTTTGCTTCAAAAAACTTGTGATATGTATTAGCAGTCCAGGAATATATGTATAGACGTATAGTCAAAGTGCGTATTAAAAAAAAATACTTATTATTATTATTATGTACTTAGACATTTCAACATTTGAGACATACACCAGAAAATCTTTCGACTCGTTAATATATGATGACGTAGGTGATGGTACTGGTTGTAGTATAGACTTCGTTACAAATCCAAACGTTAAAACAGGTATGAATAGTCCTGTGCAGGCCCGTAGCTAGCTTTCATGAGGAGCGGATGCTGGATTAAAATCCTGTGGCAGGGGTGTAGATAGGAGGGTTGAGGGTCTCAATCCCCCTTCCCCTTGAGGCTAAAAAACTTGAAATATTTTTACATTTATGCTAATTCTTTTTCATTTTTTTTTTTCATACCGAATAATACTCACTAGGATTTTTACACCCAGTGTTTAAGAGGAGTCGGAAAGGTTAGGACTTGAATTTGGTATTGGAGATTAAGTTCTTTTATTAATAGAAGAATATTTTGCAGGTCTGTGAACGGGTTTGAAATGGAGTGGATGTTTTTTGGGATATTTAAGGTTTGTCTTTTTTGTTTTAAGTTAGAACAGAGGAACAGGAGATATCGGGTGGTAATGGGCTCGGAGTTGCAAAATTGACACATAAGTTTGGGGGCTCATAGATATATTTCCGTGTGGTCGATTCTAACGCATGTAATGGTTATTTCATCTGAGCATTCAAGGAGTGAAAGTTTTTTCAGTGGTAGGACAGATTTTTTATGTATGAAAAGTTTGTCTTCAGTTTTGGAGTTCCATTGATTTTGTCAGCTTGCAAAATGAGCCTGGTAAAAATACTTTAAATCTTGAATTCCCTGAAAATGCATTTTTTGGTTCTTAAAAATATTTATTTTTTCAAATTTCACCCTTGCTTTGCTTGAACATACTGGGATATTCAAGGACATACCATTTCATTCATTTTCATGAATTCAGACCAAAACAATGATACAAAAAAAAAAAAAAAGGAAACTTCTGCCTCTAAGCCATTCCTGGCTACGTTATTGTCCTGTTCAGTACGGTTGAAGACTTCTATTCTTTATACCATTAAGGATTGAAGTATCTTCACAAATCGTCATTTTCTATGGTGATAAGATTTTCTCAGAAAATGCACAGCTCAGCTCCAGGGGATGCTCAACGTCCCCTAGCACCCCCCCTAGCTACGGGCCTAACTTCATGTACTTGCTAAATGTTATTTATATAAGTTTTAAGTAATTGAAGATTGTATGTAATATTTAACTACTATCACGTTTGCAGCGGCCATCATACAATTATGCGAAGATATAGAAAGCATGAGTCCAACTATATGTAAGTGTCATTTTTCTTGTAGAGAGAAAAAAAAATCCCAGAAAAACCAAAATTTTAATTCTGTATGATAAGGGTATACCACTGAGTGGATATCCACCTGTTCCCTTTATCACTTTTATAAAATAATATTCTATCTTATTACAGACCATGCACCAAATATTCCGCTGATAGGTGAGTGCATGAATTAATTCTGAATAAGTATTATAGGTAACGTTACAAGATTAAGATAAGGATTTATACAACAAGAGTTCGTTCTTGTTTTGGAGTTTGGGTAATACTTATTAAGTATACTTGGTTCGAAATAAAAATTCTATTTCACATAATTGTATCTACCATTTCATAACGGTACTTTCCCATCTTATGTAAATTATGTTTCATATAGGTACATACATAATTTTTTAAGTTTTACTTTTGATCTAGCTGACAATTATCAAGGATATAATCATATATACTAATCAGTGTCAGCAATAGATCAATTTCACTTTTTTTATTCGTTATTTTACAGGTTATTTGAAAAGTCTGTATCAAAAATCAAGCAGTAAGTATATCTAAACTTGCATAGCTTAGATTTAAATTACCCATATCATTAATTCGTTTGAAACTAGAAAGATATTCTTGATTTTTAATATTATCATGACTCAAATTACGGGGGGAGGGAGGCTAATTTGCTTCTATTTTTTGTGGAGAGAATAAGAACTATGCCTCAATATATAACAAAATATTGTATCCAAAATTTTGAAATTTATATTTTTAACCTCAATTCTAATTACATTATAAATACCGGCTGTTCAAATAATCTTCGATACCAGCTTCCACTATGCCTACAACTTTTATGTCAGAAAGGAATACATTGGACACACAACACAATGTAAAATATACTTTATCGACCAATACGTTTTTTGGTTCGAAAACTTGCAAATTTTTGTAGTGTGAGGAGGGCGAGTGGTTTAAGATTGACTGTACACTGTACTCGGTATACTTTCTTCGATCAACATGTCCAAACCAAAATCTATTTCTCATACGTTGAAATTACAAAGAACAAAATGAGACAAATATATGTAGGTAATACCAAAATCTAATTTACAATGGAAAATTTATTTTCATAGGCAATTTAGACGATTTTAAAACATACTGCGAAACCGCGAAGGATGACAGACCAGAGGAGTAAACGTAAGAAGAATAGTAATAGTTTGTAGTATAAGAAGGTATTATTTCTTGAAAAATTCCACCTGTTGTATTATGCAAAGGTAGATAATTTATGGTTCAAATTAAATAATTACACTAAGTATATAAGAATTATTCATGTGATATTGCACCAATCGATGCGTTAGTTGATAAAATTAATGACTTTGACTTCTTTTCCAAATTGATGATTTTAATATTGAAGGAATTAAATGAAATTAAAAAAAAAAAAAATTTCATCTGTAGTTTTTACGTAATTGATGATTCTAAATCTGAACGCAGTGTGCTGATTGGTTCTTCCACTTGACTTTATAGTCAGAGGGATTATTTCACATAAACAATAGAATGGAATTTTTTTATAATTTAGATTCCTTTTAAATATAAGCCATCATAATCTATTTATTAAAAATTGGTAAAATAAGACTATATAAATCGCAAGAAATTACGTAAAAGTTATTTAAGTACGTTTAAGTAATTAAACATATCCATAAGTTATATTAAGTAATTATAGGCATAAGTCTATAGAATTTTGAAATAAACGTTATTCTTGAATATAGCAATTTAATCAATTTTTACTTTGACTGAAAAAAAATGGAATTAATGGAAGTTTGATTGTACTAAGCCTACTACTTAGTAATTGGTAATAAGTAGAAATTATTTTGTCGAATTTCGGGCTTGGTATGGGGGGAGGGGAGGGGAGGGGTGTTGGAAAATTTGTTTAAAAATTAAAAAATATTGAATAATTTTGCAAAATTTTGAGGGTTAGGAATCGAGCAACTTGGCATTTCAAAGTATTTCTAAGCTTTAAATACGGAATTTTACAGTTTTTTAGAACGTAAAAAGAAGATAAAAATGGATTTTTTATGTCAGAAAAAATTCTCCTGGAAAGTTTTTTCCTCCGCGTACCTTTACACCCCAAAAAATGAGGTACCTACCTACCTAACTAACTAATTTGCTAATGGTAGATAGCTTTTGTCTTAAGATTGATTTCTAAATTGTTGTATGATCGATAAAATACATCAACGATATTTCGAATAGCAAGAAAACCAGTAATTAGCAAATCAAGTAATTTGTAAAATACTTGCAATTTTTTTTTTTTTTGGTTGATTTTATGTGTTTTACTGCAAGATATCATGATTACAATTGCATAAAAATTTCTTTTTAAAATTTTAATCTAAATGTTGAAATGGAACGTCGGAGAGGGTCGCTTATTCATAAAATTGAGTGAGAAACCTGAAATTTTGACTTTGTTCTTTTGATCTGTGAATTTCAAAATTTTGAAATAAATATACCCATTGTTTGATATGTATCATAAGAAATTTATTAATGTATTTTGACGGAAAAAAAAATAAGAAACACCGTTGGCGCAAACGATGAATGATATTAGTTTGTGCGCAGGCTTACGTTGCGAAGAAATTATCTCATCGAGTTCACGATTAAAATGACTAAAAAACTTTTTCGGCTTGGTTTTCGTATATCAACCTTACAAGCATACTATAGAACAATGATACGCTAAACACAAAGAGTTTTGAAAAAGCACTTAAAGTGTTAATGCATCTCTGATATCGTACACTGTAGTTCTAAACGAGCCACAAATCACCATTTAATTAGAAACTGCCTTAATTGTCTTTGCGAAAGCGGGGAGATAGAAGTGTTTGTTAAGCTTCGAGTAGATAGGTAACTAAGTACGTACTTTCTTGGAAGCAGGCGCTCAGCTCGCGTCTTGCATTTTAATTATTTTAATCTGGTGTATTAGCGAAAATTTTAGAGATTTAATTGAAGAAAGGGAATATTTTCGGGTATAGTGAATATTCGCGTAGAAGTTATGACTATAATACGTGCTCGTCTTGCCTGCCCGCTCGTTGATTTGATTTTGTTACTTCAAAAGATGCGGCACCCAGTACTGTACACTTATACAGTATATGCCTAATTAAAATGTGCATTGAGAGTTTATGAAAATTGTAACTTACGTGACAATTCATCATAAACTTTAAAAGCCTCTAATACATTATGAATGAATATACAATACAACGCATCATCTCTTGAAAATACTTAGTTGGTAGTTCGCTTGAGTTTCATGCATTTTGAAAAGTAGGTGTTTTTTTTTTTTAATGAACAAACCAGATTTACCAAAAAAAAAATATTTAACAAGTGATTTAAAAAATCACCGCATTCGCAAAAAAATGAGGCGTATAGATTTTAGTTTATAAATTATTAGGTACCTATATTTACACAGGATGTAGGTAGAAGTTCATACGATTAAGATGGATCTGAAAAAATGAAGTTTTTTTTACTTCATTTTTTAGGTAGGTGTAATAGGGTGGATCGAAAGGGAAACATAGCTCGGATTTCGACCGAACTCACATAGTTGAAAACCCATCCTACAAAATTTAGTGATTCTAGATCAAAGGTGGAGGGGGGGGGGAGAACCATGAGTCCGCAGTCATTTTCGAAAAAAACTCGATTTTTTGTCATTTTCATCCTCTAAAAATGGTGTAGAACTTCGGTCATAGAACTGAAAAAGTACGATTTGAGTTTCTGCATCTCCCTGTACCATTGACTTCTTGGTCCGGTACCAGTTATAACCACCAGAAGGTTTAAAAGTTGCGGATCGTAAAATTCGGCACATTTTATTTTTCAAAAAAAAAAAAAACGCTGTAAATGAGCTTCTCACCTCAATAATGAGTAAAAAATTTTTTTCAGCTTAAAAAAACGAATTCCGACTGAAATTACTTAAAAGCTTTACGTTGCCAGGACAGCCAACTGAAAAATTAATTTTCAAATATAAAATTTTAAATTTCTTGATAATTATGGTAGTAATTTCAGCGATCTCGGAATTAGGAGGTTGGCTGCCCTGTGAGGGGGATTCTCTCCGTATTATACAGTTTAATGCAGTAAATCTGCGCATAGTCAAAGTAAAATTTGTTTTTATACCTTCTCCTTCCTAAAATAATGAAAAAAATATCTTAATCAAATAATTTCAAAATTTCTATTTTTCTGCATGACCAACGAATGTGATAATTCTTTATAACTACAGGGGAAGGAAGAAATACTAATTATTTCATGATCGAACGAGTAAATTTTTCATTCAAATTTTGAAGGAGGGGTGAGTTTGTATGAACAATTTTGTTTATTTTCATTTTGCGCTGATTTACTGCATTAAACTACATATCAGCGTGTTTTATGCATTTTTGAGGATTTTTTGAATAACAAAAAAAAAATTATTTCAGTCCCTATTCACTTGTGCGAAGAAAAAATTTCTAGAAATAAACCAGTGAATTATACTCTATTTCCTTGATTTTCAACGTTAAAAATGAAAAATTCCGTTTACTTTGGAATATTGAAATTTCTTTTTTCACTTTTAAGAAATAACGCTATTTCAGTTTTTGGATATGTTAATGAACATAAAAAAATGTATAAGTAATATATTTTTTTTTTCAGAATTTTCGAATGTGGACGTCATAGAAAAATATCTACTTTTATAGTTTTTGCAGCCAAATTTTTATCATAAAAAATATCAACACCAAGTTCTGAATTATTTAAAAAAAATATTTCAACTGTTCTACAATTTGAAAAAAATTTGAATCTTGTACGATTTCCCAGTGCCGAGAAAACTACGTTTGAAATTTACGATTTTTAGGCTCGTTTCAACATTTTAGAATCTCATATCTTGCTTTAGAAACTAGCTGGAGAGCTCTGGTTTGTACCGTTGTTGTTTTTTTATCGTGGTCTATCACTATGAAAAATTTGGAAAAAATCGCTGACTCTCAAGATCAAAAAGTTTACGAACTTACATGGAATGATCCGAAAGTTGATGTACAAATTAGACGGTTACCAAGTTTAATAAATTCTAATTTAAACAGTTCTGTTTTACGAAATACATACCATTTTTCACATTTAAAAAATTGAGTTTTACAATAAACAATTTTCATTCAGTTTCATTTTTGATTTTCTTGAAAAATTTGCCCCCTAAATTTAAGCTGTTTTCCGAATAGATTGTAGTTTCGCGATTTTTTTTTCGAAAAACGCTAATCAGAATTCATTTGATGTAACATTCGCCCTGGAAAAAAGAAAAAAATTATGCTCAATAGACACTATGAAGCTATAATTTGGAATCACTTCACGTCTGCCAGTCCACACCACTTGAGATCGAATTTTGTAGGAAGCTGTAATAGGTGCCGCTGTCTACTGCCACCGACCACATTACGATCCGATTACGACCGACGTACATTCGCTTCATTTCAATCATAAGAAACTGCGGAATTTTTCAACTTATTGATATTTGATTATCTTCACAATACGATTAATGTTAGTTTGTACAGGTTCATCTTGTACACAGTAAACATACGTCACTGTACAGTATCTGACTAACTGTTTTGCTACATTGAATCAAGAATCCTTATATTTGCACAAATGAATAGGTACCTACACTCTGATTTTAAATCGATTCAAAAAACACACGTTCTTTGAAACTGCTCAGATAACCAACGATTACGAATACGTAGGCATCTGTAGTATCGTCCCGAGACTGTAGAATTTCATGAAAATGAATTTTGAGAAAAAAATTTTCAAGTATTTATTGCCTTTAGTCGTAATTGGTAAGTATAATTTTTTTAATTTATAAACAAAATTAAAGTTCGTACGCAATAAATTTCATCATAATATTTTATTAAATGTACGCGCTACTAACATCAGCATATTATTTTTCAGCAATAAGTTTCATCAACGCCGGGTTTGTCGATGGTATGAAAAAACAGCAATTAGGCTCGAGTGTCGAAAGTAATTTCTTTATACCAAGTGAAACGTTAATCTCAGCCTGAACTTTTTTTTTTCAAGATCGTGAAGCTTTGGGCACATGTTTTACTACGTACATGGAAAAGGTTAGAGGTTGGAGTAAATATAGACGTCTTCATCCAAGCGTAGATCCGATAACTACGTATCAAAGTGGGTTTTAATTTATACGAGGCTACTTTTAATATCTATTGTATTGAAAAATTTTGGTTGTATCTATCCACCTAATTTTTGTTACATTTGTGTTACAGCTTTTCTGAACGGATATGCTACTCAAGGTAAAAAGGAAATACATATATGTGTGTTCAGTGTTTGGCAGAAAGAACTGAGAGTTCATCTGCAGTCTGCAATAATATCGAAAATTCTACAAAAAAAAAGAAAGAGCAATTTGATAAACGTTACGTGTACGAGTAATTTTAATCAAAAAGATGTAAGATTATTTTTTGGTTTATCATCAAAAAAAAATATCTAAATTAAATTAAAAAATAACACGAAAAGAATTGGTATTTGACTCACTCCATTTTCCATATTTCTTTTTTCTATTAAGATCGATTGCTATGCGATAGTATCGATAGTTTTCGTTATTAAAAAGAAAAAACTATCGATAGTCGCCCATCACTAAATATAGCCATAATATTTTCTATTTTTTTTTTCTATTTTGTATTTTATACCAAAAATTTTCAAGTTTTTAAACATGTTTTTCGAAACACAAAATTCTAATTTTTACAGCAAGTGTAGATACTGTTTAAAAAAAGGTAAAGCAGAAAAATCGATAATTTTTCTAAATTAAAAATCTCACTGCATATGTATTTCTAATGAAAATGTTTTTCGACTTTTTACCACATTCATTTAATGTTATTAAAAATTTTCAAGTTTTTAAACATGTTTTTCGAAACACAAAATTTTTATTTTTACAGCAAGTGTAGGTACTGTTTGAAAAAAGTTAAAGCAGAAAAATTAAAAATCTCACTGCATATGTATTTCTAATGAAAATGTTTTTCGACTTTTTACCATATTCATTTAATGTCATTTCGCATATTTTTCTTACTATAATACTCCAGGTTTGTTAGTTTTGAACTCGATCAAAATTCACGGAATGCGTAAATTTCGTATGTAGGTAGGTACTGTGGAGTATCCATTTCAATATTCCAGAAATTCCTCAAAATCCACGCATATTTTGCCCACTTTCTAGGGGGCAAGGTGGTGCAAAATTTTTTTCTTTAGCAATTAGTTTCCGAATAACGCGATTACGGGAAGAATGTTGAAATAAAAGTTGTAGATCATTAAAAGACGAACGTCACTACTTCTTTGACATTTTCTCCCAGGATGTCGTGCGGAGGAGCTGGAACGTTCAGAAAATTTTTTTGAAAATCTCCCATCGACACGAATAATTTTCAAAAATCTACTTAATTCAGTTTTAGAAACATTTTTCTCGCATAGTTTTTCCCACTGTTATGTAAAATGGGAAAAATGTAAGAGCGTTTTGTTTCCTCGAAATGGGGGACTGAGGCCGCCGTTCAAAAAGTTGCAGTTCTCTCAGTGGGTAAGTCCGTTATGTTAAAAAATTCGAAAAATTGCTTTAGCCAACCGTTATCATAGAGCGATAAAAGACAGACATTTTCGTTTTTTAAATTTGTTCCTAGATGGCCATGGCACGCAGATAAAGCGAAAAGACCAAAAAAAAGACCTTGAAATGAATAATTTACGTCTATTCGAGTCAGTTATAAAATCCATCCAGCCAAAAATTGGATGAGCCTAATACAGGGGGTTTTGTGGTCGCGGCATTCAATTTTGAACAACTATTTGAGCGTTGTACGCAAATTGAGTTTTCAAAGTAGAGATTCAAAATTAAAAATTTGCCAAATTTTGGATTTCTATATCGATTTACGAAGCTCCAAAATTATCTCAGAGTTCAATAGTTTTAAGATCTTAAACCAGCGCATTTAAAAACCCATATACAAAATTCGATACCTATTTGTATGCATTTTACAAAATTTTGAAATTTGAAGACCTCGTTTTAAGGCTCAATTTGGATCTAAATACTAAACATTTTCACTCAACTAGAACAGCAAATTTTAGATTTTGAACCTCGCCTTCAGAAGCCCAATTTGGGTCCAACGGCTAAATGGTTGTCAAAATCGAATTTTGCGACTTTAAAAAAATCCTTTATTAGGCTCATTCAGTTTTTGGTTCACTGGATTTTATACCTGACTCGTATAGGAGAAAATGATTCATCGCAAGAGGAATTTTCAAGTGTGTTTTTTTTCTTTTCGACAGAGTTCCGTGCCATGACCAACTTGAAATTTGCTTCTTAAGAAAGTTGCAAGTTTTTGTACGGCGGCCCCATCCCACCGTTCTGAGAAAAGAGGGCGTTCTTATATGTATTTTCGTCGTTTTACATAACATTGGGAAATACTACACAAGAAAACTGCTCCTGAAAGTGAATGGGACGAATTTTTGTAAAATATTTGAGTCAATTGGAGATAAAAATAATTTTTTTTTGGTTGCCCTTACTCCTCCTCACAACCCCCTGGGGAAAAAGTCAAACAAGTAAATGTATTAGTCTTTTGGTGCTTTACAACTTCGGTTTCAACATTTTTTTTTTTCAAAAGTGCGTTATTTGAGAAGTGATATGGATTTTTGGGAAGTTCGGGAGTATTGAAATGCATGCTCCACACTACCATTTTGATCGGGGTTGGGCGATTTTTAAGTTGAAAAACCCGTAGTACTACCCTCTCCCAAATTTCGCATTTCCTTCAAGGTAAGCGCATACTGATGCTGGAGCTAATCCATCGGATTCTACTTCCCTCAGTATTACCCTGATTATAAATATTTATATTGGAATGTATCTATAACTTAATGTGTATGTTTTCATATTAAATTCATGCGATGATAGATCTTCAAGGATTTGAAAAAGTAACACAACAGATCTTTAACCTTTTAATATTTTACGACCAGATCGAGGGTTGGAATATAGATTTTACTGATAAGCCTGCAGTAAAAACAAGTAAGTGTTCGTTTTTTTTTCTCAAAGTAGGTTTAGGTACCTATATAATTTTACAAATATTATATCCATTCCCATTCTAATTAACTTAGCTTGTACGTGAATAAATGATTTTCAGGTGCCATCATACAGTTGTGTACAGATATTAAAAATACGTGTCCATCGGAATGTAAGTAATTAAATAAATAAGTAAATGATTTTTAGAATCGCACTACAACGATAATTATTCTGACTTCATGTTTTATACGTTTTATTCATTGAAATTTTTGTATCCAATTTTGTAGATCACGCCCCGAACACACCGATGAGAGGTAAGCTAACGACCATAAAAATTTTTACATGAACCTGATACTTATTTTAGATAATGGTATCAGTTAAGTACCTACTTAGTTTATATTTTATGTAGTAAATTATAAAGACAGACCTAAACCTGAAACTTCCAAAAGTGATAGTAGCATTCTGTGACAAACAGGATTTTTTTATTAATTATTTCTATTTTGCAGATTATTTAAAATCTATATATGAAAAATCAACTAGTAAGTAAATAATGTTTATGAACTGATACAGATTTATTTTTCAATACCTATACTAGTTATGAAGATAGTAATCTTCCTAACGTGATTTGTGAATTGAGAAAATTTAACATTTATAGTTCAATTAAAGGTACCTATTATAAATATTTCATTTGTTTTAAAAACTGGTGCTTAGTTAATTAATGCATTTTATTGAATATATCAAATTTTCATTAGTTTTTATTGTGTAAAAAAACACATTTGTGTACTCAGGCCCAGCTTTTGGGATTTGTTGACAAAAATAATTAATCTATTTGGTATAATACTTACGTACGTATGTATTTCAGTCGTCAAAGTTAATTAGGATCCATCGTAATGAAGGTTTGAATGGTTTTTGAAATGAATTTTAGAACTCAATTTCGAGTACTCACCAATTTGGTTTAAAGCGATTTTTAAATTGTTACATATATGATTTAGATTACCCATTGTACAGAGTTTTTATTGGAGGCATGAGGAAAAATAGAAAAAACAAAAATTAAATGAATTTTCAAAATGAGCGAATATAAATCAGACTTGATTAAATTCCAAAATTTCTAGAGCACAATTTTTTAAATCCAGCATGGAAATTTTTCATCGGTACATTATGACTTACTTCTTCAGAAAACTCTGACTTTTTGAAGGGTAATTCTATAAGAAAATTAGATAAGTTTCCGAATTAAGATTATATCTTTTTAAATTTCAATTCTAAGCACCAGTACCTAAAATTTATAAAAAGGTAAGTACTTTAATCGATGAAAACATTATTTTTTATTATTAGTATCATTCAAACTTTTCATTCTTTATTTTCAAAAATGATGCCTAATTTTTAAAATTTTAATAACTGCTTGTGTATAACCAATTATATACTTTTTTGAAATTTACCTCTTATCTATGCTACATAGGCGATACCAGAGATTTTGATAACAGCTGCTAAATCTTCAACAATAGAAAGCGCGAAAAATAGGTTTAAGTTTTTAAAATTAATATCCATACATGTACATACTTGATATAAATAAAATTAGATTATTTAATAAGAATTTCCCCCTCCCCGAAGGGGTAATCTATATCTAAGATTGTTTTCTCTCGAGTGAAGATTAATCACTTCGTATGTAATTTTAAGTATTATTTTGTGCCCAGTGTAAAATACTTCTTCGCGTTGCTGTACATGGATTTTGATGGTTTGCCTGGAACGCAGAGGTTAACCTTCTTTCACATAATCCCATTTCAAATTGAATATGACCTGAGAGCAAGGATGAATTAGTATCAAAAAATTCTTTTGAAAAGGTTAATAAAACATCTGATGATTTGAGAGAGCTAAATCACCTGTTCCCATCTCCCAAAATCTGTCTACATGCATAGTGTAGCTAGGATGTATTACATATGTATATATCGTTTATAGGCTCTGCCATACGTCATTAATTATCAAGTATTACCAATACATAAGAAGACAATAGATATATCAGATACATTCATATTAAACTATAGGAAACTATGTGCTGGGTGTAAATTTTCAGTATTAAGCATTAAAAACTTTTAAATAAAACGTTATTTCAATTCAAATACAGTTTTTTATTCAAATGTAATTTTTTCAAGTTTAAAGTACAACTGAAGAGTTCGTCTAGAGAACAACCGTAATACAAAAATGAAATATTACAGGAGAGCAAAATAATACGCGCGAAACGTTTCTCAACTGAGAAGTATGATAGTTAATCGTGAAATGTTGACCGAAAGCCTACAGAGCAAGTTTTACTTTCCAATACTCCCAACAATTCTTAACAATTGAAGTACATAAGTTCTAAGAATTGCGGTTCTGGACTACGGCTGTTTTTTAAACAAAATTTACCAAAATAACCAAACACTCGACTGTGGTGGTTTTTAATACTGAATGAAGTTGATGAAAATGTAACGACACGTTTTTTACAAATTGATGAAAATTTTAATGAAAAACGCAATAAATTTGAAGCAGAATACTGCACTATATGCATTTTATTTTTATTACCTACATAAATTAGAAACGTTAGCAAACAACGACGTAAACTTTAATATAATAAGAGAATGAAAACCTTAGTAACCAAGCACCTCAACTTGAATCAAAAAAGAATATTTTAACACTGCAACTATTTCAAATTCAATCAAACTCGTACGATTGGACATTAGGTTGGATAGGACTCTATAGTTACCAAATGACCTGAAACTAATGTAATAAAAATTTTGGCCCTCAAAATTAAAATTTATCCTTCGCAGCAAAAGCTCAAAGCTAAAAAATACAAAAAATCTCCAAAATTTGTAAAAAAAAAATTTCAAAAAATTTTGTCAAAAGTGGGTATACTATTATCATTATCTACCGGAACGTATCCACAATGATAAATTTTCATCTTTATTTCGATTGAAGTACATAGATCTAGTACAGCCCTCTAAATGTACTGAAGTTATTTGAAGCATTTTTTTCACTGCCACTGATTTTTTTTCGAAAAATAAGAAATTAAGGGAAACAACGTATTTCTCATTAAAAAGGAACGTATATAAAAACCACTAGAAAATGTAAAGGGGGAAACAATTCGACGGAAATTGTTTAGATAAGTTGAAAAAACTGTATTATACTAATTTCAATCAAAGTTTTTTTTAAATCAAATTTTTCTCGAATTATTTTAAAATATTTGGAAAAGTGTGAAAAATAACATTTCTGGCCTCCCTACATAATGAAGTAAAGATGAAAAATCATAATTTTGGATAATTTTGGATAAAAAACAACGGTACCAAACCCACTTTTGATCAAATTAAGAAAAAAAATTCATGATTTTTGGAAATTTTTAGTGTTTTTTTAGCTTTGAGCTTTCGTCGGAAAGGGCAAATTTGAATTTAAAGGGTTAAAATTTTTACCGCCTTAGTCTGAGGTCATTTGGCAACTATTAAGCACTAACCGTTTTCAATTTTCCCAAATTTGCAAATATCAATCCACCCACACAGACACTTGTTCATGATAATAACATCAATTCTATTTTCAACAGCCATGGGTTAGGATGATTCTCATTGGTTGTGATACGACTATGGTTATTTTTTGAACACAGTCCTGGAAAACCTTTCATTTTAGAAATGCAAAAATCATGCTCAATTCTTAATGTAACGCAAAAATTAACATTTTTTCCATTTTTCTGGTGAAATTTTTCATCGAAAAATGTAATGAAAAAACTTTCTAAATTTGGACTATGTTTGTTTTTTAGAGGGTTCTTTCCATTATACCCTAAGTTTCTAGTACCACAATCTAGCACAATAAAAGCTAAATCAAATTGTCAAAAATTAGAAATTGAAAAAATTCAAATCCAAGGCTATAGAGCATTGAGAATGAGTGATTTTTTTCCATCTAGTCATAATATCATTCATTTTCTGCCGGTATGACTCCTATGTGGTGCTGGGTGGAGAAAAAGTTGTAGGATGAAAAAGGATCGCTGCAGTTGAAGTCTTTACAAATTTTGTTTAAGAATTTTTGGTGTCTTCGATTTTTGAGGAATTTTTGATAACTGGTTGCAAACTACTGAACTGGTTTCAAAATTAATAAATTTGGAAAAATTACTTCTATGCATACTATCAGAAAACCAAATCACAACATATTCATTGCATTTGATTTTTCAGAGAAAAACATCATTTGTATTTTTTTGGGACACCCTGTATATCAAAAAAAAAATGTTTACTCTATGAGACACACGTCATAGTATGAATCATTTCGCCAGCTTTATAGACTTTGTGAAACATCAAAATGTAAATCTGCTACAGGGGTAAAGAGATTACAGTTTAGAGTTTCGCTTGTTTTTCCCTGTAGAGGCACTCTTCACTAATTCTGGTTCAACAGTCGTTGGTCAGAAGTATAGACACTGGAATTACAGATGCCCATCTGGTAATCACAAGAGTAAAGGGAATCAGTGATTAATTTACCATTTATCCTGTAGATGTGCTGATTACTGAGTCTCGGCTATTGTTAAGAAGACAAATTTTCATTCAGAGCAGCTAACTTTGCAGCGGCACAGACAAACACTGAGATCTCAACCAATCAAAACGCAGAAATTCTCCTGACTAGTGATGTGCAAATGCGCGCATATTTCCGCATATTATATTTTTCTTTCCTAAATTTTTGGTAGGTTTTTTTTTTACTAAAATCAATAAAACAAGACCTCAATATTTTGACAAGACCTATTCATTGTTATCGTACCGCAACTTTGAGCTTGGATTTTAGTGTTACTATTGTTTCATCAGTCATCCCTTTTTTATTTTTCTTCTTGTTTTTTATAATTTTTGATTTTTTGTCGTCATGCTTTTCTATGTCATGTAAAATTTTATTTTATAATGAATTTCTACACCTATTTTAACGATTGCAGATTAGGCATTATCATTGAAAAACATGCGGTTGTGCAAGTATTCTGATGTGCCGCGTGCTTTTTTAAAAATATTTAGGATTGTACTGTAATTTGCGGGAGGTTTGAGAATATGTGCATATATGGACGAATATTCTCATGAGAATATTATAGCGCATAATCTCTGTACATCACTGCTCCTAATGGCTATAATCGTGAACAACTCGGTACCCAGATTTAATATAGTCTATAGACACTGGAACTATAAGATGCCCATCTGATGGTCTCAAGAATAAGGGGAACCGGTACAAAGTCACTCACGATTTATCCTGTAGAAGCGCTGATCACTATGTCGACAAGCTTCCATTCAGAGCAGCTCTTTCTCTAGACTTGAACAACTCGGTACTGCGATTCAATGTAATCCCCTCACCGCTATGACCTGCAGATGGGCATCTTGCAGTTCTAGTGTCTACAGTTGGAAGTTATTCTTTCTCTAGATAGAAGTCTGAAAGAATCAATGTTATATCTACATCTGAGATTTAGACCAATCAGAATTGAGAACGCGTTGAATCGGCGAATAGCGCTTCAAATGGAGAAGTTATGAGTAACTCTGGACAAAAAATTGCCGCGATTCTCTTACCACTGTACCCACTGATTTCCATCTTGGCGATTCAGTGTCTATAAAACTAGCTTCAATCAATATATAGACTCCTTATGAAATATACTCGATAGTTGTGTAATTCATACAAAGCACAAATGATACAGTTTCTAATAAGTAAGTTGCTAAGTACCTAGTGAGTCAAGTACATAACTAAGGATGTACATACGTAATTACCAGTGGCGTAGCTAGAGGGGGTTTTGGGCAAAGATTCCCCGGGAGACAAATTTTTAGAGGTGGCAATTTCAGAACAGAATCCACAAAAAATAAGGTTTTCATGTTCGCTAAAAATCTCATTTGTTTGTGTAAATATAATTTAAATGTTGTGACGAAGACCTGAAGAAAAAAGTTTTAAAATTGAGCGA
>FIZR01031047.1:0-16889 GCA_900060175.1 Ferrisia virgata
ACTACACTTTTACTACTGTGAATGGGTGCAATGAGGTTGAAAAATCAAGACCCCCCCCCCCCTATAAAAGGCAAATTCAGGAACCCTACTAAACCCACATACCAAATTTCAACTTCTTGCTTCAATTTGGTGGGGAGTTATGCGAGGAGCAAACTCAAAAAAATAAGGAAATTTGACGAAAAAAATCACATTTTTTGAACTCGGGGGGGGGGAGGCAATGAGGCTAAAAAGTCTTGACCCTAAAAAGCACATCTAGGACCCCTACTAAATTTACACATCAAATTTCAACTTCCTAGCACAATTTGGAGAGGAGTTACGTAAGGAACAAACTCAAAAATGAGAAAAATTGACCAGAATACCACATTTTTGGTGGCTGTGAGGGAAGATACAATGAGACTGAATAGTCGAGGCCCCCTAAAAATCACATCTAGGGCAGCTACTCAGTCCACATACCAAATTTCAACTTCCTAGTTCATTTTGGTGGAGAGATATGGGACAAAGTGCCCTCTTTCCAGGCCAAAAAAAGGAAAAACCCTCATATTGACCTAGGTGGCTGATTTTTGGATATGTTATACAACTTCAAATTTGCTAACGATTGGTTTAAAAAGGCACAATTTTTGTGTTTTTTGCCCTTCAGCACTCCCTCCCCAAAACTGGGGCATAATTGAATTTTGACCCAAGGTTGTCCTCATTTATATGTATTAAATCCACTGCCAAACTGAGCCGATTACCCGAATTGGAGCGGTTTTGGTCCGCATTGAGCGGAGTAAATGATTTCAGTCTTTGAGAAAAAAACATAAAAAGTAAATAAAAAATAATAATGAAGATCTGACATGGCCAAAAAAGGTTGTAATGGTCTACCAGGGCCCCAAAGCGGATTTTGTTGACATCCGTTCTCTCATCCACTGTAGGTCAATGGACTGTAATAGCCTTGTTTTCATTGGCAATGTGACGTAGAAAATCAGGCTGAAAATTCAACGTATCGTTGTGCCTATTGCTTACACGCTCTAAAGTATACCAATAAAAAGCCGCCTATTTTGCAGCACGCTTCTGTAATAATCCCATACTACACTTTGGATCAGTAAACTCCTCTCTTGGGTGAATTTCCATAAGAGCAGTAGGCTTTTATTCACGTACCACTTACAGAAGAAAAAATTATCTTTAAACGACCACATCCAGTCACCGCCGGTAGCATTGTAAACTCTTTTCATTGATGTAAGTACATTGTTGGGTAATTTTTCATCCTTTAAATGGTCTAAAAATTGATAAGAAGAATTGTAAGTATATACAGCACATTTTACAAATGTTTTTGCGAGTATTAAGCGTCCCATCGAGCCAGAAATACCGTACAAAAAGAATTTTACAATTCATTTATAAAACGATGACGATTCGAAGGATCGAGGCAGAAAAATCTTCTTGTATGACAACGTGTACGTTTGAATGTTTTTTTTTGGGGAGGGGGGGGGGACTTTGGTGGAAAATGCGCATCAGATGAGTTTCGTTTCGGAGCTGAAGATAGAGAGGTGGGTAGTGGAAACATAGACATAGATACGAGACGACCGACGTGTAGGCTGAATGTAAAAATAACATTTTATTATGTCTATTTTACGATGTCTCCCATAGGAAAAAAGGAATTCTGATAAGGAGATTACGTTTCAGTGATGATTTTATTTTGGTAAACGCGTAAAAACCCTTAAATATTGCAACCAATAAATTGGTATTATCGAAGAAATTGTATTTTCAGGCTTTACGCGAAGAAAATTTTTATTGTTTGGGATATTTTGGTTTGGACGAAATCGAGTCTTGCGAAGGGATAAGGATACTGTAACGTAAAGCTACCTATTTAATATCGAAGAGAATCTCAATTTTTTCGTACCTACCCATTTACTTGGGGTAGGTAAGTAGATATATTTTTTCCACACAAAGTAATTAAAGAGTACGATGCGATCGGGTTATTTTTTTTAAAAGGTTAAAAGATACATATAAGTATACCGAAGTTAATTATTATAGTCGAATGATGATAGAACCGTAAACGTGAACCGATAATTTTTTGTTTCTTCTTCTTTATAAAAAGGAAAAGAATCGAAAAAAAAAAAGTTTATATAGGTAAAATACTTATATAAACTATATACCTAGTAGAGTAATACGCATGGATAGTGTATTAGTGTAAGCTAGGATAGGATACATGTGTATAGTCTGGGAATGAATGAGCCGCGAGGCGTATTTGTCTCCTAATTTACAGCGTTATAACGCGTGTGAACTACCTTTTCATTCATGCCTGGCATAGAATAGGTACGAGTAGGTAAAACGCGAATGCCCGCACGTGAGCACTAAGGCCAGGCGGCGGCGGTTCGCGATAAAGAGTTAGCCACCTTATTATTAGGCATACTGATGTAATACTCGGATATCCTGTTACGTCCACTTCACTTCGGCTTTGTGTGTAGAACCGTTGGTCGTGTCGGACTTGAGAGATTCTTTCAAAGCTTAAATTATTCTACAGACGAGTTCGAGAACAACGTTGTAAAAGACATTTCTTTCGAGTTTATGCGCGTTCGAATATGTACGAATACGATACCGAGTACCTACACTATCTATACCCTATACCTATTCAGCCCACCTACCGATTAAGTTATATACCGGTAATTTTTAAACAGTCCGAGTGCGAATAGCCAAATACAGTTGTGATTTTACTAAATGCATATCGTGACGAGCACGTGCTTTCGGCGTGCCGCGTGAAAGTATCGTGATGATGGCTGTTTATCGGCTGCTGGAGTGTCTGGAATGTATGTATGGGTGCTATGATAAAGAGTATGCGAATGGAGTAACCATGTAGATGTAATAACCCTTATTTGATTATATATTACATGAGCTGAAAGATAGAATTACAAAGCCCTGATGCTACCAGGCCTAAGGGCTTCAGAATATTTTTGATTAGACTGAAAGCGAAGGTGGATCAAAATTTAAGGGGGAGACGATTAAGCCCACTTTATTTTTTCTACAAATAAAAAAAAAAGAAATTTAGTCATTTTTCCCATTTTAACGAAAAATTCTAGATCATGAATATGTAACATTCCCATGTCAACATTTTAACATGAAGTGTAAAAATCATGATCAAAAACTTCAGATCGAAATTTTTTACTCTTCTCTTCACTCCATTTTAGCATTTTATTTTATTATTGTCTAGCTAAATAAAATTTATACAATTATCTATCCTCATTTGTTTTTGATTAAAAAGTTCAAATTAAATTTTTTTATTTTTTCAAATTTTCATTTTTTTTCTTTTTTAAATTTTTTAAAATACTTTTTATTTAATTTTTTTTTAGTTTTAAAACTTTTATTATTTTATTATTTTTTTTTTTATTACATTTATTTAAACATTTTTCATTTTTCAATTTTTTCAATTTTTTATTTTTCAATTTTATCAAAATTCATGTCAACATTTTAACATAACGTGCAAAAATTATTCATTTCACTTTTATCTGGAACTTAAGACACTATAATCATGAATTTTGGTATTGATCTGTCCCACCCTTATGACATATCCATATAACATTTTAACATAAGAGTGAAAAAATCATTCATAATCATCTTTCATTGCAGGTTTTTGATCAAAAACATAACATCAGAAATGTCACGTTTTCACAAAATAGGCATCAGAGCAAGGTTACTTTTCAGTAACTTGGTTACTTTTTCCAATTATACTTACTGTTTGTTACTATTTCCCTATATGTTGAAAGTTACTTTGAAAACTCGTTACCTCTGAAAAGTTACTTTTTTCTCACTCTCAAGTAAAAAGTACCAGTATTCAAATTAAAAGAGCTATTTTTAAAAAATTTTCCCTGAAAAAATTGATTGCTGGCTTCCGTTGAAAAATGTCCATATTTAGATCCCTCTTATTCTTGATATTTTGCCCTCATTCGCTCAGACCTGGACTATCTTAACATCATTTCAGTGTTACTTCCTTCAACCAGTTGCGTTGGCAAAAGGGAGGGGGGATGACCTTTCAAATATTTGCAGACGGTTTTTTGTTTTTGAGAATTTTGCTATGATACCTGCCCAAGCAAAGCGAGGGAGAGGATTTTGTAAAATTAGGTATACGAAAAGTGAATGGTCAAAAAATGAGCATCAAGAGACAAGAGTACTTTTGATATGCAAAAATAACATGTCTTTGTTTTTAGTCGTGTGAGGTCTCAACCGATTTTGGTTCTGGTTCTGGTTATGGTTCCACTTTTATTCTCTTGGTTCCAGTCCTGGTCGTTGTTCTGGTTCTAATGCGTTGGTTCCGGTTCCAATTTTGGTTCATTGTCACACCAGTACCAAAAATATTATATTAGATATACGTAAGATCAATGCGCCTAATTGAGGCCACTTTTTGCATAATTGAAACTACGCTAGTTTTTAATTTGAATGTTTTTTATGAAAAGAAAAATTGGATTGAAATATTTGTAATAATTGGTCAAATTCTACCCACTTTTATGTCTCTTTACCGTGAGAAACATTTCTCTGAGTCTAATTAAAAGGATTATTAGGTGTTCTCAATTATCTATGAGAGCACCTAAAAAAATTGCTTTCATCAAAATGGATGGGAGCCGGAATCGGAACCAATATTTTGTTTGATTCTAATTCTGGTCCAAGTTTCAGTTTTAATCGTTTGGTTCTGGTTTGGGTTTGGTTTCGGTTCTGCTTTTTTTGGTTCTGGTTCACAGCTCTGCTTTTAATGACACTTGAACACTTAACCTCTTTTAGTTTGAAAAGACAGCTAAATCATCGATCGTATACTAATGAATACCTACTGAGCCTACTTATTGTTCGTCAGAAATGAAACTATCGCTTTGCACTGCGCATATTATCTCGCGCATGTTTTTAGCATTGCATCAAACTCACACAAAATCCCGTTTCTTGTTCGCGTCTACAGTTTTAGTAAGGAAAAGTAGTGGAAATCAACTCAGAATGTATGTGCAGTGCAAAGTTACCTTCGTTGCACTAACCCTCGTTTCCTTATGTGTGACGAAAATGTCTCCATATGCCTTTAATACCAGTATGTATCCATTAGTACAAGATTTATGAACTAATTGCAGTTCAGAGCAGCCCAAAATAAAAGGAAATCCACAAAATTAAGAGAGAAAGTGATTCTAGTTACTATTGATAAAATTCCATTTAATTACACCAATATTATTTTCAACGGGTTTCATAGACTACAGCATGCCGCTGACCGTTAAAACTACTGCGCAAAAATATGCGCAGTATGAGTTCAGTGTCATTGAAACATGAAACGCCTTTTCGCCTTTCAAAAATGCTCAGTTCAATCGCGTTTTTCAAAAAAAAAACGCTGAAGGTCTAGAACATAGCTAAAAAAATTCAACGGAATGAAATATTTTATGGTTTGTGCTCGCTTGCGATGACGGTTGAGAACAACTTAAAGCAGTGCAAAATGAAAAATCATTCCGTAAAATTCAAGGAAAAACTTCCGGTTTGTGTTCATTTGTAATTAAAGCTGAGTACGTACAACTTACTCAGGAACCTTCTTAACTAATTACACCTGATTTATATGAAGCCAAGCTAAATAAAAACAACTTGTCAAAAAAGAACCGGAATCAAATTATCAGCTGCTTAAGTTGATTTTTAGTGGACCCTGCTAGTCGATCTATTGCATTTCCCGGGCGTTATAACAATCTCCAGTAAAAAAGTTAATTTCTCTAAAATTTTCAATATACTCCAGACTGACTGAAAATTAATTTTAGCCGCTAAAAATTTTTTGTTTAGCTTATGTGAGAGCATTTCAGCAGATCTGAGTAGTTTTCTTAGAATTCCGAGCCAGTCAATAAAAAAATGATTTTTTATAAATTTCCATTCAAAAGCAAGTTGGAATGTATTTTAAAAATGTTTGAAAGTGTACTATATATTTTCGAGTACAGAAGGGTTGTCGTTTCGAGGTTCTTTCAATAAAGGAGACAATAATGAAAATTCAAAATCTATAGCATTATTACTTTTACGAGCCAACGACGAGCCAAAATTGAATATGTGGTTTAAACAATCGAATCAAAAGTGGCTGCATCATTCAATTGTGGAAGAAATTCTCAAAATGTTGACACTGGAGATGTGTTGAATAGGGTTTTACAATCCATATGAAATTTGAAATGTTATTTTGTTATGATTAATGAAACATTTGGTATTCGAAAACTGGAGCGAGTGTAACTTTTTTACATTCCAGTGAAAAAATTTACTCCCCTCCCCCCTTCACTTTAGTCAATAGTTTCAACATGTCAATAAAATTGTTTAGTCTGCAACAGTTAAAAAAATGAAAAAGTGCCAGCAATGATTCTGAAGTGTATGGCAGGTACCTACATGTATGTACCTACCACGGGTGGTTATATCAGTTACAGCCTACAGGAGACTTTATTCAAGGTTCACTCGCATTTAGACTTCATAAACATTGTATCAACACAAATAGTTAACGATGATAAATAGGTATATACCTAATGAACAAAAATGTCTTAACATTAGCAGGTATTTTCACAGGATTTGAAAGTTAATCCTACTTACAGTTTGTAAAAAAAGAAAAATAACTACCTTGTCCGTTACAAACGGTTTCAAGTCCATTTGAAACAATGATACCCTCATATGATAAGTCTCGCAGAGTCTCAGACAAATCTTACTGAAAAGGAAGAAAACTACCGGAGCCGCATGATTTTATTTCACTTTAAAAATAAATTTTTCTAGCGACAGCACGAGTAGTACAATATCTTATCTACATCTATCGTATGAAACAAATTCCTCCCAAAAAAATCACCACATTTAATTTTTCAACGAGGTATGAATTATTTTGTAAGGTAATTTAATTAATTTACAAAATGTTTAGGTGCTTAATCTGGTTATATAGGATGTCTGAAAAGATACCTATGCAGGTCCATAAGTATACGTTCCTTATACTTAGTTTGGTGAGCGGTGACGATTTTTCATATGATTAGCACCTATAGATATACAGGTACAAAGGTAACTAAAAGAATTCCGGACTCCTTAAATCACGCACACTGTACATAATTTCACGTCGGAATTCATCTTCTCGTTTGAAATTAGCTCGTTTGTTTTTTTGTTGTTGTTGTTGTTGTTATTTTAGTGCGCCTGTTAAAAAGACAATTCCAGTTACACGGTTGATTCATAAAGAACGGCGCGTAGCTCTCTGCTAAAGGCATTTAATTGATAGCTTATTCTATGGGTGGTAGATGGACGATAACAAGGTGAATAAGTGATCGAGAAGCAACACGTAATGCGGAGCCGAACGTTAACGTTATTAAGAAAATAACCTCGAAAATATTCACATTTAAATACGAACATTCTTTAAGGGCAGCATTCTGTAAAATATTTAAACCCAGATGTTCGTTGGCGGTTTTTTGTCATGAAGATGTTTGGTCTTAAATTAGGTTTCTATTTTGTTCCGCGTGCATTACACTGTGCTGCCCTGCGCCGCGGTTACTATATCGTTGTCGAAAAGTTAATTTGCAGGTATCCCTCGTAAATGTCAGAATAAATATATGTGTCGAAACAAGTTAAAAGGTTTCAAAACCAAACCCCATTAAATGCTCGTTAATTTCATTATTGTCATTCGCATTTTCGCATACAGCAACAACCATAATATATAGCAAATATACCTACATATTACCTACCTGTAATATGTATCTCCTATACGACCTGAACCTAGCTAACTACCTACCTATCTGTGCGTTACATGTAAATATTACTTCAGTAGGTAAATTTTTTTTTTAAGTTTTAAATTATTGGAAAATGTCATATTGATAAATTTCATTTACATTTATGGTAACTACATTTTGGATTTTTTTTTTTTTTTTTCAATTTAAATGGTGCGAAATTAGCCGTACCTATTAAACAATTTAACACGTAATGTGTTTCACTCCTCCCATATCAGTCAATCAAAATACGTTACCCGGTAATTAGTGATAGATTATGTAGTTGTATTTGGCCACAGGCCACTAGCTCTCATTAATAATATACAGAGCGTTTAAATTTTTGAATAATTATTCTACGCATCGCTTTAATAAAATAATAAAAATATATATCTACATATATAATACTTCATAATACCTACCGATGATCAAAAGGTAGGTAATATCAATTATTTCAGTACTTGATCGTTTCGAATCAACATTTTTTTTTTTGAGTTCAGCTTCAGTGCATTAGCCACGTACAAAAAAAAATAAATCAAATTTCAAGTTGAATTACCTACTTATCTAGCAAAATTCATCAGTTCAAGGGTTTTCATTAAACATCGTAACATTTATGACGTAATTAGCGCGGCGATGAATGTTAATGTTACGAATATTCATTGCAACAAATTTCATACATACTGGTGTTTTATATTGAGGTAAAATTTCTGGCCCAAATTATATATTCAAGTGGGTACTCAGCTACCCACTTGATGCCTTTCGAAGCTTAAAATTCAAACTTCACTGCTCATTTTTAGAAATAAAACCGCAAATCAGGGCTGTATTTCCCACGAAACTAAACTTTGAGGGACAAAATTTTGGGAGCGGTAAATTTTTCGAAAACTTTTTAAAAATAACATGAAATAATTCCCGTTTTGCGACTTTTTGGAAAGAAGTTGTAAATTGTGCTACGTTTTTTCTGCTTTTTACTTACTTTTTTGTACTTCGACAATTTAAATTCCGCATTTTCAAAACTATTTTCTAATTTTTAAAACTTACTATTCAGTTATTATTTCAAAACAACGGTTAAACCAGTCAGCTCAGTTTGGAGGCGGATTAGATTTATATGAGTGGAGATAAGCTTGGGTCAAAGAAAATTTATGCCCCAATTGGGGGAAGGGAATTGCTGAGGGATCAAAAACGCAAAAATTGCCTCATTTTAAGCCAATTGATGGAGAATCAAAAGTTGCATAGCATACATAAAAATCAACCTCGTAAGTCAATCAGGAGGGGAGATATGGGAGTTTTCCCTCTTTTTGACCTTGAAAGAAGGCTGTTCTTCCTCTGTCTTCCTACCAAATTGAGCTAAGAAGTTGAACTTTGGTATGTACATTTAGTTTGGGCCCTTAATGTGCCTTCTCAGGGTCCGACTTTGTAGCTCCATTGCATTCCCTACAGCCCCAAAAAAGTGTTTTTTTGATCGGTTTTACTCATTTTTTGAGTTTGTCCCTCACATAACTGCCCTCCAAATTAAACTAGGAACTTAAAATTGGGTATGTACATTTAGTGGGAATCCTAAATGTGCCTTTTTTGGGGTCTCGACTTACCCCTTCACAGTCCCTTTTAGGGGTTTCGACTTTTCAGTCCCATTTCACCCGTTCGCAGCCTCAAATATGTGGTTTTTTGGTCGTGTTTTCTTGTTTTTTGATGCAAGACATTTTTCCCTCAACACTTCATATTACGTTCGACTCATTTAGTTAATACAATCAGTTTTCAGTTGAATTTTTTAAAATAGTTGCAAGTAATCGAAAATTTAATAAAAATATAAAATAAATAGGTAAAATGTGCAAAAAATTGAGCAAAAATCATGAAAAAATATTGAAAAATTCATGAAAATTGACCTAATACATAATATATGTAAAAAGTCGCTAAAAATTATCAAAAATTGGCTAAAAAATGGGTAGCAACTGTAGAAAATTGAACGAAAATCCGTTAGAAATGTTGAAAAATAATTGAAAATTGACCTGAAATATGAAAAAGATCGTTAAAAATTAGTGAAAATCAAGTAAAAACTTGACTAAAACGCATAAGAAGCGTAAAAATCGATCAAAAATCAAGAAAAAAATGTTGAAACTTGACTTAAATTATTAAAAAAATCGTTGAATATCATTAAAAATTGGTGATAAATTTGATGAAAATGAGCAAAAATTGCAAAAAATCAATCAAAATGTTGAAAAATGGGTAAAAAATAAGTGAAAAATGACTGAAAATATGGAGAAAATCGTTTAAAATAAGCAAAAAGCTCGTAAAAGTTTGATAAAAATTGATACAAAATTACAAAAAATTTTAAAAAATTATTGAAAATTGACCAAAATTATGAGAAAAATTGTTTAGAATCGTCGAAAATGCGTAAAAAGTGCTAAAAAGTATTGAAAATGAGTAAAAATCATCGGAAATTAGGTAAAACTTTGATAAAAAAGGGTAAAAAATGCCAAGAAAAATCGATCAAAAATCACTAAAAAATGTTAAGAAATACAAGAAAATTGACCGAAAATACACATAAAAAAAGTTTTGGTATTTTTCCCTTAAAGAAAAATTTTAGATCAATGGGTATGCAACGCTGAAAAATTTTTTCCTCTAACGTAAAAATCATTTGCTCTACTCAACACCGACCAAAATCAATCAAATTTGGAAAAACATATGTATTAAAATAGGCTATGATTCTTTTTAATAAACTCTGTCCGCTATTGTGATCATTGGAGTTTCTTTATTGGTTTTTCGCCTATTCTAGAAAATCAAAAATCTATAAAGTTAATGCTTATTCTTCAATTTTCGCAATGGCTGTTACACAACCTCCTTCATCGCGAGTTTTCGATCAAAAAATTTAAATCGAAAATGTTCACTCTTTTCTTCACTCTATTTTGACATTTGTTTCAATTTTTTTATTTTTTTATTTCCTTAACTGTTAATTTTACTTTTTTTCTTTTTTCACTTTTTTAATTTTTCAAGTTTTTGAACAAAAACTTCAAATTAAAAATCAAAAAAGTCACATTTTCAGAAAATGACCTCCAGCCTTAAGACATATCCATGACAAAAATCGTTAAAATCATCGAAAAATTTGTAAAAATTTGATTAAAAATAGGTAAAAAGTGCAAAAAAAAAATATTAAAAATCACAAAAATATGTTGAAAATTGGTTAAAATTGTTTTCAAAACAATTCGCGAATTTGGCTTTCCATATTTTTCATCGGTTCTTCGATATTTTCAAGCCATTGCAAAGAAAAGTTCAGGCATCAGGAAGTAAGAGCTAAAATAACTAAAATAAGTATACATACAAATATGAAATGATTCGTATTACATGTGTGGTACATGTACCTAGACGTCCTACCAATTTAATATTTTATCCTCTGGTTTTTGCTGCGTATTCTCCTTTCTGTGGTCTGAAATAACACCAAATGTATTACAGTAATGTAGTGGTATATAATACGTCGAGTGTTCATTAAAAATGGTGTGAAAAGCAGCTGAAGGTATATCTACGTATACGTTGAGAAATAATATCTTTTTCGATGGTTTGTTCACATGAAGACCCTTTTTGTGATAATTTCCGCAAGTAAGCCTATTACAAAAGCTTTCGGGTAAATTTTAATTTTGGTGTTAATTCTGTACGTAGGATTGTATACAGTAGACTGGTAGCTAGGTAAGTATTCGAAATAGGAGGTACTATATAAATTTGCGCCACTAGGAAACTTCTTTTCTGTAATATTACACTCAAATGCAGATACCAAACTACCTTTATACATATACGTTTGCAAATTGAAATTTCACGAGATGAAATTCGTTTGCTGAATTACCAGAAGCTTCATGTTATCATATTTTACTCGATTCAAAACTGATAATAAAACGAAATTAAATGAGAAAACGTAAAAGCTCAGGCAAACTTGTACTTTTGATTATTATATGAAAACAAAGAAAACGAGACTGTTGTTATTGTTTTTCAATTTTTTCCTACACAATGCTGTGTAGCGTTAAGCTTGAAAGATTTACTTGAGAAATAACTTTTTTAGTATTCTTATCGCGAATTTTCTTCGCCGTTAAAAAATACAGGCATTGAGAATTCCGTCGGTATATTTGTACTTGTCGTATACTTTTGTTATAATTTTCCGAACACAGAGCGCCATGCAGCGCCGAAAAAGCGAGCTTATTTTTACATTATTGACGCGTCATTTACGAAATTGTGTTTCATTTTAATTTAAAAGCAAATCAAGGTAATTGTACGACGAAGCTACGAATCATTTGGCTAAATAGGTATTTCATATAGCAACAGATGAAAACTCCATTAAGATATGTTGCTTGGTTCGAGAAAATAAAAAAATTAAACGGCAAAATTTACATAAACGTAAGAAAATTTACGTACCACGTGTTTTTTTTTCAACATCTCGAATATCTGTGTAAAATTTCGTCTGAACGTACCATTAAGTTGACCTTGAGTGAATTATTAACGCGGGGAATTTTTTTTTCTGTTTTTCTTCTCTCGGTTGGGGTAATTTTCAACTTTTTTTCTACTTCGGAATCGTTGATCGATTAATTGACCCTGAGAATTTGTATACGTAGTTTTCATCTGGTGCACGTACCCACGTAAAAAAAAACTCTCAAGTAGGTGTAAGCTCTGGTTCGATTTTATTAATTTTAAGTCTGGATTTTCATTAAAAAAATTCTTCGACAGTCACTTACACAGGTACCTTTGTACAATGCTACTGAAAAAGCCTATACCTGCCAATTACAGAAATAAGAAGCGAATAACAGTCATACAGACCATACAGTGCACTGCCAAGTGCAAGTACACAGGTTAAAACGGAGTACCATACGGGTAGGCAATATGATTGCAAATATGATAGCGCACCATACGTTAAAAACTGGATCAATTCTCGCGTGTGTGGCCCGTTTTTTTACGCGAACTTGAAAACTGATAGAGACATTCCCAGGATACAAATTGCCTGTGTGCCAGATCATTAAAATTTTTTATGTAATAATACAATTCTCATTGGTATGCTGCTGTATTTCAACCATGGCGGTCTTGAGGTACTTTTTTCCTTCTTGTTGCTAGTTAAGTTGTTCTTTTCTGTACAGTAATGTCTTCTTAGCAGACTTACAAGAATGTCAAATCTTCCGACAAAGGTAGTACCGTTTACAACCGGTTAATGGACAGTTCGTCACCTGGATTTTTTTTTTTTTGCTTCTATGATGTGTAAATTTATAAATATTTCCAGTATATGCATTTCTTTTTTTTTACCTCCATTGCTCATTCTCTGCTCTCAAAATATACCTACCTCTTGTGAGTCTTATAAAGGTGGACGTCCTCTTTGGATCTTCCATTGATATATGGTATATTTAATTCGCACAATTCCAATAAGATACTCGGCTCGAGTATAGGGAAGAAGTATTTTTAACTACTTGAATAGATGAAGGATGACTTTGAAGTAAATAATTCTTGAGAACTACAGGAGGTGCATTCAAGGAATAGGTAGATAAGCAGCATGTTCCACAAAGTCACTATACCGATCAACGGAGCGCTCAGAAGTAATAATGTACGGAAGGAAACTAGACTAAAGGTATACAACACGCTCGCAATACCGAAGATGGCAAAAAAAATTGGATAAAAGAAGAATTACAGCGGCAGAAATGAAATTCACGAGGAAAATGAAGGAACTAACACCAAGAGACCGGGTCAAATCTGAGGCCATAACATCGGGAACTTGGAGCAACGTCAATCATAAAACAAATCAAGTCCTACAGAAAAAATCGGAGAAAACGCGTAGAACGGATGGAAGAAACAAGATCACTGAAACAGTGCTCCAACACACACCTATCCCATTGGTCAGAGCGGAGGAAAACCGAGGAAAAAACTCATCAACACTTCAAGCTCATCTTCGATGAGCTACACCTCGCAGCAGACAGACCAAATAACCTAACATGAACATGGATTCGACAATGACGACGACTACTGTTTCCAAATGCCAAATTTCACGTTTTTAACTCAATGGGAAGAGTGGTGGCCATATCATGAAAAAGAGGCAATAAGAAAATCTACCAAAAATCCATTCTTTCGAGGCTGTAGAATAGTGTTTTAGAGCTGAAGTGTTGAAACTTCCAAAAAGCACACGTGGAGCCCTTATTAAATCTACAGCACCACCTAAACTATAACTTTTTAGTTCCAAGAGGAAAGGAAAGTGTCAGGCGAGAAACCATCTTTATCCCAGGTTTTAAAAAAATCCCAATTTATTGCATTTTGAGACTGCTTTTCATGAAATAAAGGAGATACGTAAACTGCTCTGTTCATTCATGGAATAAAAAAAGGAGCACTCTATGATGCTTTTCCTTGATCAGTGGTAGAAGTAGACTAGTAGATATTGGTATGATAGCTGAAACCCCCAAAATGCACATGTAGTACCCCTACTTACTGCATATACCAGATTTTAATGCCCTAGCTCATTTGTGAAGGAGATATACGTGGAACAAACACGAAAAACAAAAAAAAAACTTGAGAAAAACTACTTTTGATTCTGAAAGAGTGAAATGGCTCAAAAGCTGAAATCACCAAAAGGCACATCTAAGACTTGTACTAAAATTTTTTTTCACTGACACTCGTTCTCAAGCTTTTACGTGGGTGAGACATGTTTATTGGTAATATTTAGTACAATCTTACCTCGTACATCTTACCTACAGGGGTGGGAAAACGAGTGAATTTTGGTTCTCATTCTTATTTTAGTTCTCACGAATCAAAATGTTTTGTTCTTGTTGATTATGTTTTCATTTAAGATTTGTAAACTTTGCTCACATTCTAATCTTATTGTTTTCATTTTCTGTTCTTGTTCTTTACTTGGTTTTATTTGGTTCTTTGTTATCAATCTTGTTCGTCTTAGCTCTTTAACTCAACCCCTAAATTGCTGAAGATTTGACTTAAATGTTGATAAAAACGAGAATTTATAATCCCGAAAAAAATCACTAAAATGCGCTTAAATTTCAACGAATCGAGGAAATATCTACTGCTACGAAATTCAAAAAAAAAAGAAAAAAAATATAAAAATGAGCAGAAAATAATTGTTTTTACTTTTGTTCTTGTTCTTCAATTACTGACTCCGCTCTATTGTTCTTTTCATTGTTCGTGTTCTCTAAAACTGTATGATCTCTGTTTTTAATTCTCGGTTCTTCGTTGCTCTTCCAACCCTGAACTGACCCTCTTTCCCCGATGCCTAAGTGTTTATTCAGGATCTGAGGTATTATCACAAACTGAATCTATGTACAAAATTGAAACCTCCCTGCTTCAATTTGGAGGAGATGTAGGGGTGGGACAGCCTATTTTCAAGGTCAAAAGGGGGATAACCTTATATCTCTTCTCCTAATTAAAGAACGAAGCTGATTTTGTGTTCTATTATACAATTTTGAATCTTCTATTAATTTGCTTACACAGGAACAATCTTTGGGGTTTTTATTCCTTAGCACCTCCTCTCCTAAATTTGAACATAACTCAATATTGACCCAAGGTTATCTCCACTCGAAAATATCAAGTTCTACATACTAAATTTCAACTTTCTATCCCAATTTAGAAGAGAGTAATGTGAAGGACAAACTCAAAAATTAAGAAAAACCTACAAAAACCCATATTTTTGAGGTTGTGAGGGGGTGCAATGAGGTTGAAAAGTTAAGACCCCCACCCAAGGCACGTTTGTGGTCTTTACTAAATATGCATACCAAATTTCAACATTCTAGGTAAATTTGATGGGGAGGTAGCGGAGAAATAACCCTTTTTAAAGGCAAATAAGGAGGAAACCCTCATATCTCCCCTCCTAATTCACACAGAAGGCTGATATGCAACTTTGCATTCTCTATCGATTGGCTTCAAAAAATGACGGTTTCGACCCCTCAGCACCCCTGCTCCCAAATTTTAGCATAATTGATTTTGACGCGAGCTCGTCCCCACTCATGCATATCTAATCCACCGTCAAACTGAGTCAATTAACTGAATTGGAGTGATTTTGGTTTGTATCGAGCAGAGTAAATAATTTTAGTCTTCGGTGGAAAAAATAAAAATAAAAATAAATAAATATCTGACATGGCCAAAAATGATATTAATAGTCTAGGGCTCCAAACCGGAATTTGCTGATATTGTCGCCCTCAACCTCCTTAGGTTACTGAAACCGTAATACTTTGGTTTTCATTGACAATATAACACATCAAATCAAGCCAATTAAAAGTAATAGATATCTAACATGGCAAAAAATGTTTTCAAGAGTCGAAAACGAACTTTGTTGATACTCCCCTCCCCCCCCCCCGGCTTCATCTACCGTAGGACAATAGTCCGTAAGAAGATATCGAGTTTTAAAAAATAAGGATCATCGATTTATTAAAAAAAATGAAATGACCTCTGAGTAGATAGATGTTACATTATTTAAAAAAATGTTATTTTCTTGCTAAGGTACGTGTACTTTTTCCGAGTTCAAACGACACATCCTGAAGTATTCACAATGGACCATATCGTACTCTTCTTTTTCGTTCTCGTAAACGCGAACGGAAATAAGAAAAAAGGAGGCGGAAAAGAAAAGATGTACTTGTCCTACGCATGTATTAGAAAGATGTAATCAATCTATATCATATAATTCATCTACCTGCGTGATTTGATCGGTAGCTAAATGGATACCAACCATATGGTTTGTTAATACTTGTTAAATTGTTGTCCAATTCAATGAACTGAGCGATAAAAAAAGTTGAATGACAGGTAATCAACATATCAATGAAAAGATGCTGTTAATTTAATACCTCGTTGGCGATAGTGATCCGCAAATTTTGTTTATTTACTTCATCAGTGAGATGGGTAGACTATAACTAGACTTTGAACTCACGAAGGAACTATGCGACGTGCTTCTAGTGTTTGGGTGTATGAAGAATGAATGATTCTTATGTTAAGGATTGAGAAAATAAAATTGGTCTTGCCTTATTCATAGATATAAGTACAGGCTTGAATTTCTTATTTACTAGCATTTAATCTTATCGTCATGTTTTTTTTATGGCTTAGAAAGCAGCAAAGTTCGTCAAAAATAGAAAAAATATTTCAATAGGTACCTATTTTTCATTTTTTTTTCTAATTTTTTTTTTTTTTTTTTTTTTACCTATTTTTAATCAAATAAAAAATATTAAAAATCACAAAAATATGTTGAAAATTGGTTAAAATTGT
>FIZR01031052.1:0-10208 GCA_900060175.1 Ferrisia virgata
TTGGTTTTTTTTTTTTTTTTTTTTTTCTGAAAGGAATATTGACTAGAATCCTCGCACACGCTCCTCTTCCACTGTTCACCTCGATTACAGTACGAGTTACGTCGGACTTTTATTTATGCAGTGGTTGGTTGTTTATTTATTTTTCCTTTTTTTTTTACTTTTTACTTCTTATTTCCTCGTTGGCAGTACGTAGCGTAGCTAGGTAAGTTTCATGTGTTAGAGAAAAGCCAATCACATCTTTTTCCAAATATAGAGGTTTTCAGTACGTAGAAACAGAAAGATTTCGAATAATATCGCGTCGTCATAATGCTTTTTCATCGTTATATAGTCGAAAATGTCGCAAATAATATTTGTATCGAAAGAAATAAAGATATTGTAAAAATGAGTTGAGATCGGCGAAAGAAAGACGCATTTACTAGGACCTCTGTGAGTTATATGTATTTTCAATTTCAATTTGCTAAATTCACCAAGATAATTTCCAAAATCGATGAAAATTTCTTCGAAAGAAGCTGTAGAAATTTTTCAAAATAAAAGGTTAAATACATGAAATGAATGCACTCGTTTGTTGGTCTAATGTAGTTCAGTTTCAATGAAGAAACTAATGACATTTTTTTTGACTTCTTGATTTAGTCTAGTGAATTGAACGCAAAAAATCAACTATTCGAATGGAGTATCTCTCCTAATAATCCACTTTGTGCCTCCTAAGTACCTTTTTCACCAATAACGTTGTCCCTGAATAAGGTACAGAAAAAAAGTTTAGTCAAAAAATGTTTCTGATTGAATTTTCAAAAAAAAAAAAGTTCCAACATATTTTTCTTAAAAATTTGCGAGAACGCTGTTAAATAAAACTGAAAGGAGCATGTCTGTATAAATGTTCCATAAACTTAAGGTAGAACGTAACATTAGCAATATTAGTATGCAGAAAATACTCTTTTCAAGCTCATTCTACAGCGTTTCTATCTATTGGAAATTTGATCAGCTACATTTTTTGATTTAACTTTTTTTCTATATTTTGATTTGAGACGAAGTTATTAGTAAAAAAAAAAAATACTGTTTAGGGTGCATGAATGAGAAGGAGCTCTACTACAATTTTGAATATGTTGTTTGGATCACATGAAAAAAAAAAAAAAATGTGTCGTGAATTTTTTTGTTATTTAATGGTAGTTTGGCTATAGTAATTTAATTTATTAATGAGATTTTGCCAAGAAAAATTCATCCCAGTATTAGACCTCCCTTGACACCTATATTCTGGCTACCTGTCTGTAATATATATTAAGAGTAGGAATGTCGAAACATATACCCCTTAAATATTTTCGTCTTGACCCAAAAACGATTCAAGTTGCATTTCGACCAAATACAAACGCACATAACATATATTTTCAAAAATTCTAAATGTCATAAGTTTTTCATTTTTGTAGTCATTTAAAAAAATTATTATATCGCGATCTCATAGGGAACCTACTCCTAGGCGAAATTTGGTGGTTTGGTTGGAAGGAGGGAGACTAAGCCCCCAGGATGGTAAACAAAAAGATTGGAATGAACATTTATATTTCAGCTGTTTGAAAATGTTTTGTTTGGAGTGTGTGTTTGTGTGTGTATGAGAGGGAGGGGGGGAGGGAGTTGGGTGATTGGAAGCTCAATTTTTGGTGTGAAATGGAAATGTATAAATGTTCGAGCGAAGCAAAGGTCAAATTTTGAAAAAAAAAAATCATATTTTCAACGGGAAAAAAATTGCATTTCTCGTAGTTTTAGCTTCCATTTTGTAGGTTTTTTTGAGAAAAAATATCAAGGGTTTTAGCAGAATCGTTTTAAAATATGTTTTACTCAAAATTTCAATATTTTCATAAATTTTCATGATGTTTTGAACGTTTTTTAAAATTTCAGCTAATTTCAAACATCACACACAGAAAAACTTTCTAAGGAGGCTAATTCAACATCTGGTAGGACTTTAATCCCCCCCTCCCCTCACCGAGCTATCCCCTTAAATTTTCCTATGGGCCTGCTACCTACAAAAAACTACTCAAGCAATGAGATAAATTTTTTGCCCAGCGTAAAAAATTAGTGAAGCTATAAGAGATGAAAAAAAAAAAACAAGAAATACTTATCGCTAAACTAACCGTAAGGGTGGATTAGAAATTAAAATATTGAAAATTCAAGCTCCCCTCTTCCCCTCGTATTCTTTTTGATTTCATAGAAAAAGAAATTGAATTAATTTCAAGAATAAATTTTGAATTTTCTTCAATTCATTTTATATTATTATTTTCAGTTGAATATTTGGGTATAATTTTTTTTGTAATTATTAGATTGATAATATTTCTGAATTTAAATATATAATGTTATTATTATATTTTTGTACTATTTTAATGGTGTTCTTATGAATAATTTAATTTTTTTTATGGATTTTTAGTACGTTATCGAATTGATAAATGATTATTGAGTGTTCAGTTGAACTACTGAGGGGAGGTAATCTTCTAAAGTCTTACCTCTTTTTGTGGAAATCTGCAACCCGCGGATTCAAAATAGTTACGAAATTATTTCAAAACTAAACCTTGAAAATTTCAGCCTTCAAGCATAATTTTTTCAACTTGCAGAATTTATTCTTAGTTTGAAAATTTTCAATAAATCGAAAAAATTGAATTATACATATTTATACCCAAAATTATCATTAGTAGCGGGTTTGCCCCATTACTCATCCGGGGGGAGGGGGTAAAAATTTTGTTTTTTTTTCGTTTTTGAATTATTTTTTGTAAAAAAATTAATGAAAAAAAATTTGCATTTTTTCAACTTGCAGAATTGATTCTTAGTTTGAAAATCTCTAAAAAATCGAAAAAATTGAATTATTGTACGTATTAATACCCAAAATGATCATTAGTAGCGGGTTTGCCGTGTTACTCATCGGGGGGGGGGGGGGGGGGGAAAATTTTTTTTTTTTTTTTTGGGGGGGGGGGGGGGGTAAAAATTTGTTTTTTTTTCGTTTTTGAATTATTTTCTAAAAAAAAAATATGAAAAAAATTTTGCAATGAGAAACATCTTGAAATGTACCCATGTAGGACATCAAGCCATCTGCCCAAGATTTTGTATACTTGGTAGGTTTTTATTTCAAAGTCAATCATCATTGTGATTTTGGTCAAAATCCAAAGCCTGTTTATTTTTCATTCCAACTTGCTTTGTTTTTGATTTTGTGCTTAGCCAATAGGTTCGCCATGACAGGCTCTTATCTATTTGCTCTGCGACGGAGCAGTTTGATAGGAATTTCCGCTAAAAATGGTTCTTACAGCGCAACGTATGGCATTCCCGTCGAAGGCGTAAATTTTCAACGATTTACTATGGCTGTGTGGTTGTTGAAAGTTGACGAAATTTAATTAAATTTCACTCGGCCAGCAAACGATTGTAATAAGATTTTTATGTCTTGGGGAGGGTTACTGTTAGGCTACATACGTATACCGTGGTACGCGGCGGCGATTCGAATCAAAAAAGTAAAAGATATGGGCACAGAGGACGAACTATCAGTTGTACGAATGTAGGTATTGTAAAATTTGAAAATTTTTTCGGTACTTTTTGATGAAATATTAATTTTTTGACCGATTACGAACGATACGAAAGATGAATGAAAAGGCGCGTAGCCATGTATATGTATCTTTCGTCGACGATTGGACGACGACGACGACGAGAACGCCGACGCCGACGCGTGAAGTAACGTGGCGAACGACGTCGAAGACGGCCTTGAATTCAGTTGCCGCCGTCGCAATGTGAAACATGGCGATTATATTTCAATTTTTGAAAAAAGTTAATGTCCAGCATTAAGTAACGTTTGTTTATGTAGCGTGTACGTGCAGTACTATGCGTAAATCCGGCCATATTTGTCGTGATTTTTCTCTTTCAACTGCTGCGGAAAAATATTAGTATTACTTAGTAACTGGATGTACAGTACGTACATACTGTACGTACTGTACATACGTACCTACGTTTATAGGTAAAGTACCTAAAACCTACGAAGGTGGACTAGCGACGGTTTTGTCGAGTTTATCGTTATCGGATTTAACGCAGGCAGCGCAGGTAAACCGAGCGCGCTCCGTCAAGCGTATAAAGAACGATAAAGTGCTTTATAACGCTTCAGCGTCGTTAAAACGTTGAAGTAGAGAGACGATCGAAATAGACATATTTTTCGTTAAATTGCATTGTAAAACAGGTGCCTTATTCGTGGGCCCGATTTCAGCTAAAAATCATTCAGTTTTGCAGTTCGACTTTGAAAACGCGAAACAGACTTACGAGCTGTGGATTTTTTCGTTCAGATTTTCTACCTAGCTGAGGAGAATTTAAGTGAGCAGTAATTAGGCAGAAATTACTCCTCGATAATGATGAAAAATGCTAGAGAGGAAATGAATGGAGTGCCTATTTTCTCATTGATCGAAAAAGGTATTAAAATGGTTTAAAATTACAAAAAATATGCAACAAAGCTGCGATTAGTCGAGGGAAATTAGTCTCGAAATAAATAAAACGTTTATGGTGAATAAATTTTGGTGAAGTGTCTTTCGTTACCAATCACTCGAGAAACACGAAAAGTGATTTGACAAATTAATTCACAATCTGATTAGAATTTTACTCTGTGATATAGAAATTAATGAATTCCGGTCGTTGGTAAGCTGATGAAAATTTTTTTAAAATAAATGAGGTAAAAAAAATTTTATTAATAATTAAACTTGAAATGTTTTATTAATTTTTTTCCGTCCTTAATAGGTCGCATCCCATTTAAGCTATGGGATTAAGATTCATATTTATACGCAGTATTAAGCGTTATTAGGTTAAAACTTACATTTCGATGCTACACTCAATAATAATGCCAATTTTGGATTTTACCCCACCCACTCCTCTGTTTTCCCTATGGTAGTTGGAGTAAAAATGATACACGAGAAATGAGTGCTGTTCCTCATGGGTGCCCGCACTATTTTCTTATAGGGTAGCAAGCATAGGTTGATTCGGAGAGGTGGGGAGGGCGGATAAGCCTTCGCAGATGTTGAGGACCCCCACCCCCACCCTCGAGTTATTCTGCGTATACTGAAATATAAACATTTTTAACACGTTTTTGTTTTGTCACACAAGTAGCTTAGCCCCATCCAACCTCCCACCCCCTATTGTAAATATAAGTCAAAATTTTTGGAAAGCTTAAACCACCCGCCTTCATTTTCTGAAGGAAAAAAAATGAATCATTTTATAGCATTGATGTACTTAAAATGACGAAGACGAAGCGAAGGCAAAAATTTGCCTAGAACCAAGTGTGAAAAATTCGAAAATGTGCATTTAAGGGCATTTTTGAGCCCCCAAAAATGATATTTTACGGTTTTTGGTCGTACATACTTCAACTTCTTGAATTTTTTTTAAAACGTTCACCACTAAACTCCGCTCATGCTAGCAAGAGAATATTTTGATGAAAGCTTTGCTAAAATTGTACGCAAAAATCAAACAATATATAGCCTAAAAGCCTGAGCAAAGCTAGGGCGAAAATTTTGCAAATTTTTACGGGTAAAAGGTGGGAAAATGAGCTTTACGTGACAAATTTGACTGTGTATTTGCGAGTAAAAATGAATATTCAAGTGAAAAAAGTCGGTTTATTGTATCAAAATGCAGACTTTGCCAGCTAAGAAGAATTCAGCGTTTGAGCTGGTGATTTTAGTCATTAGGTTCATTTCTGAGAATAGAAATGATCTTCAAGACACGAGCTCCCTAACAACCAAACGATATCTTATTCTTCTTAATTTAAATGATACGATATAGCGTTACTATATCCATAGTACAGCTAAAATGTCCGATTTTCACGATATAGGCCCAGAAATCTTCGAATATCGATTGAATATCGCAGGCTATACGTTCAAAATCTCATACCTATCTATTATACATAGATTCGATATCTATTTGCTATACAGATGAATATACGATATAGTAACGACATGCCTAGTTATGTCGCCAAATACATTGTACGTTATTTTAAGAAATAAATACAGGATTTTCAATTCAGTCAAATGTATTAGAAATAATTAAATAAAAAACAGAAGTTTTAAAGATAAAAAAAAAAACAACAAAGCAAAACAATCATCGGTAAAAAAAAAACGTTAATCAATAATTATTCAGCAAAAATATTTTCATTTTGTAAAGCATCACTGACCATAAGCAGATTCTCTGTTCTAGTAATAACATCTTCTGCCGAAGCAGTATCTGTTGATATCGCGAATGCACTGAGTGGAATAATCTAAAATAAAAAACAACCAGTAGGTATGATCTACCTCGATAAATTTGAATGAAATGATCAGTTTTGAAGGTTACTTATAATTGTGTTGTCTCTTTTTATTTTTTCGCTCGTTGTCATGTTCCGTATAATTTTGGTAATTTACGTATAAAGTCTCTGTAGTGAAATACAAATTTGTAGGAATGATGTTGTGAAAATGCGTACAAAATGCAGAAGGTGCATACACTCACGTTTTATAGTTTCTAAAGATTTCAATGATGACAACGCTTGTTTACCTTTTTTTCCCTTCGTAATTGAACGAAATTCATTATTTCATCTTTAACCATGTTTCCACCTTGTCGTAAAATGTGGGTAACCTAAACAATTTCAATTCGAAATTACAAATACGACATATATTTCTAAAGTACCAGTACATATGTAGGAGCACAAATACTTACAAATTTATTCTCTTTCTCTTTATCACAAAAAAGGGAATCAAGATTACGCAGCTCCTGCTCATTTTTTACTTTTAAATTAAATTCACTCATATCGTGTGATTCGGATGTGTTTTTTTTTTTTGAATTTGAGAGGTAAATGGTTGCTCGCCGATTATCAAAATTATTCCATCAATTTTCTTTTCTATGGCTGTAAATCTTTCGTTGAAAAATTTTGTTTGTGCCTGGATCTTTTTTCCTAGAAAATTTTTAAATGTAAGAAATATAAAATATGTTACATGGTGTAAAATGTTGTGAAAAAAATAAACATACTTATGACACTATTTGAAAAGCCATCTGAAGTTGTACTAACCGTATTTGTAAGCTGAGATGAACTGTTAGATTCACAAATTACTTACTTAAGCGGTAATAATATGAAATTGAAATCACATAAAAACACCATATGCACGAATAATAAGTGCTTTATCACACTTCACCACTAACTTTAATAAAACACAGAATTGAACGCCAACGTCGTCACCACTTTTCAAACAAAAGCGCTCGTTATCACCGGAAATGGTATATATATCGAAAAGACATTTTATTCATTTTCTTAAGCCACTTCGGCGAATAGATATCTAAACAAAATACTCATATGTATATCGCATAAATATCAAAAAATGTATATCAAGAATCAGATATCATAACGCTAACTCGAGATTTCTTTTTTGATGTCTATATTTACGTGACATCCAGTGGGTATATTAAAGTATGAAAATCTGAAGTAAATCAAAAAAACGCTTAATAAAATTTATGTTGATATCAATAAGATTTCTATACGCTAGATTTGGTTGTTACGGAAATCTTGAAGAAAAAAAAACAGGTCTTCGGTATTGAAAGGATGTTCCCGAATATGAGTAGCGAAATGCCTTTGATTTCGCATTTTCAAAATTTTCACGAAACATCCTGAGGCATTTTTAAAAAAATTTTCGGGTCAAAGAAATTTCCCCCACCTCACCGCTCTCCCTCAAAATATTGAAAAAATGTTTTTTTGGGGAAAAATCTGTGTTCTCGCGTATTTGAGAGAAAAAAAAAAGATTTTAATTCAAATGTTAAGAGGAATGATTGATCTATTGACATTAATTTTTCCAAAATTTTCCACCACCTTTAAGGAGGGCAATTGACAAAAGAAAACTTGAAATTGCTGTAGCTGCGGATCTTGGGGTGCGGGTTACATGAAATTTTTTCCCGTTAAAATATGCGTTTTAATGAGTTTAATTTTTAGAAATTTTGAAAAAAAAATACGTTTTTCTCAGTAGAAGTAAAATTTTTCGAGGTGAAATTTTATATCAGATTTTTTGATTTAAATTTTAGCTGAGGAACATACAGAATTATGGACATGCGCGCATGGGGGGGGGGGTAAAGAGTCAAAATACGGACGAGAGATTTGAACGAAAAATCAACGTCGGATTCGTATTCAGTGTGTCTGAATTTTTTTAACCCTCCTTCAACGCAAGAAAAAATTGCAATTTTGTTCGAGAAAGTTAGTTTAAAGTAGGGCGACCACTTCTATATTAATATCAACCACAATTTATTAAGAGAGAGTTTTGAAATTCAGGGAAAATATTGTTTCTTGGAATTTTTCTAGAATTATACATTCCGAGTTGGTAGACATTTTTCATGGCTTTATTTATGTTACTAACGCCTTGGCCAATTTTTTAGTAGCATTTATGGTGATGATTGCCCTTAGATTTGGAAATGGAAAATTTTAAAGAGTCTCTCTATGTACTAAAAAAATATTATTTGCGAATACATTCACGATTTCTTGCATCGTCAATGAAGGATGAGGCAATGAAAAATGTACTTACTCTAAGAAAGTTGATTGCATTAACTTTTTTTTACGTTATTTTCCGACTGTTTTTTTTCCAAACTATTGATATAAAAGTGAAGGTAACGGATAAAGAGAGAGGAATGATGTGGAATTTTACCATATTTTTCAAACCCTAAGTGTGGTCTTCGAATACTCCTTGAACAATTTGAAGAGCTTATAGAATTCCTTTTTTGACCTTACAAATCGAAGAAATTTTCTCGTATCACGATGAGCATTTTACTCTGCCCACAATTCTTCAATTGGAGGGAGGGGGGGGAGTCGTGTCATCTGTGGCGTTGAAAACTATCTTATTTGGTCAGAAATTGACGCGCAACAAACGATGAAAAATTGATCAATTCGAAACACCACAGCTTGAAAGGAAGGACATTACACACACAAAACCTACACCATCGTTGCCGGATACGTATTCCATATCAAAAGTCTAAAAATTCATCAAGAATCAGAATTTTGAGTCATTTTTTGTCAAGACAAGACTGAGCATCATCGTTTGTCATGAATTCGTGTAATCTTGTCTTTGTCAAAATGTCAAAAACAAGAGGAAAGACTAGGTGAGATTTGGCACTCGAGTACGGTATGTTTTCTTCTCCAAAAGCAGTCGACTTAATTTTAAAATTTTCCATGAAACGATTGTAGAAAAAAAATATATAAATAAAAGATAACATTTATTGTTACATTACGTGTAGGATGCATTAAAAAATCATACATAAAACCCGCATTATATTATTAAACAAATGCGCATTACCAGGCTAAAATGATCCACCTTGTAATTAGATATCAGTCATTTATTTTATTCTCTTATTCGTGAGAAATGAGAATGATAATGTATTAAACGATAAAATAATCAATCATTATGTATAATGGATTATGAACAGGTTCGAATGCATCGATTTCGATGGTCAATCTTTCATCGTATAATTATTCGTCGTACGTAAATGATAACGAAATGACGTGAAGTTGGTCGAGTTTATTGTGCTGGCTCGTTTCTCGCGATCGGCATAATAAATGTTATTATCGTGAAATTTATTTAATATTACAAGTATTCCAAAAAGAAAAAAAAAATTATGCATCTCTCGTAGAAAATTGCAAAGATACTCGTATCGTGATGCACTTGTAACTTGTAACTATTTTCGCCGTTTGAAATACTTACATGTATTTGTAAGTTGGAACAATTTTCTCGGATATAAATATGATGGCTGGATTTTGAATTGTTCTAAGTTGGTTCGCTGGGTTTTATAAGGATGAAATATTGTTTCTAAATTAAACTTCGATTGATTGTGAAAGTAAAAATTCGGTCGAATGTTATTCTAAACGCCGAACAAAGAAAGAACGTATCGAGAATATTATTTTCAATTATCGTGCGAATTTTTCAGTAAAAAAATACACGCGGTGCTCTATTTGGGTGTGAATTAACATTCATCAAATGGCTCGTTTGTAGTATGTATAAATACGGTGTCGTGTGTATTCATATGCATTAGCAGCGTTAACAATGAATGTTTGAACAAGGTTGCTATAAAATGAATCACATCAGTGTAAGTAACCAAAGTATGCGCGTGGTCTATGAAAATAATATGGTAAGGATAAGTACGTACGTCTATGTACATTATGTGGTTTTCAAATTCAGTGAAGAAAAAAAAAAAAAAAAAAAAAAAAACAGAAAAGAAAA
>FIZR01031053.1:0-29561 GCA_900060175.1 Ferrisia virgata
TTTTTTTTTTTTTTGTTTTTTTTTTTTTTTTTTTTTTTTTTTTTTTTTTTTTTATGAGATATGGTAAAATTCTATTTGATTGATACGCAAGAATCTACTACCTATCTATTTATAAGTATTACTTACTTCTTCAATTTACCAACAAATCAAATTATCACCTACTTATTAAGAAATAGCATAATTTTACGGACTATTTACCTCGAAATAAATTATCCAGAAACAGAGCTGTAAATCCAACTACGATAAAATCCGTGGATAGTAAACATCTTAATATTCTATCTATTCTCGACTTTCCAGTTATTCTGAGATCCTCTTCAATACAAATTGGGATGAACTGAGATTAAATAATTCAAAAATAGTTACTGTCGTTGCTTAAGAAAACTAAAACTTAACAAGTACTCAACACAATAAACACATACATTGAGGTAAGTATACGATACGTTAACTTGATAAATGATACGTTTAACGTTTTGATAAATAGGTAGTATACTTACAAAAGCCATAAAAATTGAAACTCCTAAAATATAAACATTTTTTACTGAATTCAAATCAGTTGATTTCAGCATATTAAAACCTGAAAAAAAATCATGAAATGATGCGTACTGAAATTGAAATACACTTGACGGTAGACAATGTAGGTAATACTCAAAAATATAGTTCAAACCTTCTAAAACAGCAGATAAAAATACCATCAAAATTAATGCACCAATAATAGGTTCAGGTATTGTGGTAAAAAATGCACACAAAGATCCAGAAAATGCAATTATAATTAATATCACAGCGCTGCAAATATCCAAAACCTTCTAGAAGGAAAATTTGACATAGTAAAATCAACACTAAATTTTTATAATTGAAAAATAAAAGAAGTTTATTTATCTATACGTTAACTTACCCTGCCATTTTTTTTCTTTACACCTACATTCAATCCAATGACTACGCCCATTGAATTCATTATCAAGCAAAGAATGGCTTCCAATTTAATTAACATGCTTGTGTTCAGCAATTCCTCCATTTCGTTTACGTTTTCTGCAACAATAAGTACCTACGTTAAGCAAACGTGTTTTATATGTTGTTGAATTGTAGGAAGTAAGCATATTGAGACTGATGTCTGTACTCAATCTTCGTGAAGATTTCTAAAAAATGTAATTTTTACTCTTTTTGTTCTGATTCTGATGAAAATTTCCTAATATTTCGAATACGGTTATAAACGCAGCAGGTACCACTAAAGAAACAGATTCACTTTTCCATTCCGGAATACCCCATTGAACTGAAATAATAAATTTTTTCGCTGATGTAAACTAGCACTAGGTGTATGTAGCCTACACAATTTAAATCTGAATGAGCCGCAATAAAAGCGTGGATATCCTTACATGGAAATGAATATCTAAACATTGGAACTTGATTGTAAATACCAGTGTACACATCAGTTCTTGCAATACTTTGTACCCAAATTAATTCAAACATTGATAATAACGCGCACAGACTCCACATTATTATCGCGCAAATCACGCCCTAAAAGTTTAATCGAAAAGAAATAGAAAATTTCTTTGAAAGGTATTTTACTTAATCTGCCTTTATGAGCGTTTACGAATCAATGCCCGTTCCATTCTGCTTAATACATTTGCTCTTTCAATAAATATATAAAACTATGTGAATACCTAAATATTAATCCCTTTTAATTGAATAAAGTAGATCACTCGTGATTTTCAAGATTACTGCAGCATAATATGTTCCCGAATCAAGCCCGTGCGCAGGAGAGTTCCAAGGTAACGATTTTTAGCTTTATGTAATTACCTACTTTAATAGGCTAACTTGGAGCTGGATTCAAATTTTCGAAACTAAATTTCGATGTGTGCGTTAAAAATACATGTACATCCCAATGAAGCCAGAGTAAAAATTTTGGAAAAATAATCTTTTCAATCATCAAGATATTTTAGTCATTCAGACAGTTATTTGAATTTGGCAGTGCTATTTTCTATAAAAGTTCAACTTCTTCGAGTGTGTGTGGCGGGGGGGGGGGTAACAACACAGATACACCCGCCTCTCTTCTTTGTTCATGAGCCTGTGCTGAATAGACACTTTACATTTACATTAAACAATAAAATTACGAATAGAGTAATAATCATAGATGGGGATGGTGAGCTGAGGGGCAAAGCCCTACAATGCTTGACTACCTTTTCCTAATGCTTTCGAGAAAAATTTATCAATTGATAACTTGCGAGCGCAAAAGTAATAAAATACCATTTTGGAGATCAAAAATATACTTATTGCGGCACTCGCTCCACTGTAGGGCTATCGTTTCTTCAAATTCAAATTCCCCATCCTCACATATACAAAAGAGCTAGAAAAGTAGTAATAGACCATGACTTTTTAAATTTTTATTCTTAGAAGAGAAGGAGGTGCGTGGACTTCGGACCTCTGTCCACATTTTGACTTATCTTCACCAATGACAGTGATTAAATTTCACGTTATCAAGTTAAATTATTCAGATTGGAGAGATGGAACAGGCAATAGATTAAAATGTAAGAATATATTTCAGTGTAAAAGTATTAAATTTACCACGTATAACCTGTTCCGTATTTTTATATTGTCCTGTTTTCGGTTTGAGCAGTTATAGACTATACAATGCAAACAAAACATTAGTCCAATTGTTCTAAAAAAAAGAAATGAGTACGTGATTAAAATTAGACAAATCTGGTAAATTGAAACTTATATTTATTCATTGAAGTAGATCATTTTTTTTTACCAAAGCTATTATCTACGGTTGAAACACCTTTCAAATGTTATTTCATACTTACACCACAGATAAGTACCAGCAAGATTTCAACATATCCATTACCAATGTTTTGGTGATAAACAATCCAATCAGTATCATAGTTGGAGCTATAGTAATTGGTCTAACGAATTTTGTTAAAAAATTCATATCTGCGAAAGCATGTGAGAGATGATCTTTCAAAATTATTCCCGAAAAATATTACATTTACAAATTCACAGAATCGCTTACCGAGTAAACTGAAAAATAACTGAATTCCGCAAGTTATCATCACGCCCCCTTGCAATTCATTGAGTTTCTGAAGCCATTCGGCATATCTCAGCTCTGGGCCCATTGCGTAAGTATCTCCAGTTTTTGGGCATGGGTTTGTTTCGAACGTTATTAATAAACAAACTAAATATCCCAATCTATTACATCCTGAGATCGTGAAGCTACAGATAAGTAATTCAATATTTATTAGCACTGAGATTTTATTATTATTACTATTTTTTAGAGAAAAAATTGAATAACATTTAATTCAAAGATAAATAACTTACTTGGTGGAACATAATGCCATCACCAGTGTACATATACCTACTCCGAATAGTAGGGCAGAAATTAAATAACATTTGGATACTTCTTCCCGAAGTGTGCAAAGGGAGTACGATAATAAGTATAGCGTTACCAAAATGCTACCAAAATTATTAAAAACATTCTGAAATTTAAGGCAATGAAAAAAATTATTCAAACATTTTTATTTGCAATTATGTATACTTAATATCATAAAACGTGGGTTATTTTTCTAACAACTAAATATCTACAATATTAGGACGTGCAAGAGTTATACGGAAGTAACATTGTATAGGTATCCAAAAACATCAACATGAAACATACCTGCACAACTATTGCGATTTGAGGTAATATTTTGTTATTACTCGTTTTTGAAGCGAAATTGTGAACTTTTTCATGATCATCTTTTAAAAATTCAGTTTGTTCCGTAAGTATTTCGTTCATACCTGAACATTTAATCGAGAATTTTGGATTTTTTACACAAAAAATATTTATGAGTTATTTTTTTACTTCTATCATGATACGCTTTTCAAGAAGTTCTGTCGACGAATACTCGAAAGAAAAATAAAACAAGATGTCCGTAAATGAATTTGGTGCAGTTAATACTTGATAGTAAGGTCGTAAGATTATCAGCTCAACCAGATATAGGTATCGAGTACGGTCGATGATAAAAACGTTTATTTTACTTATGTATCACGATTACTTATTTGTTTTCTACTTCATCAGGCAGTATTCTACTGCCAATAAAATTGTATTTTGTTTGTGAAGCACCTATTCTTTAACGGTTGATGAACGGAAACCACGCAAAGACAATATATTTTTTAACTAGCTAGCTAAAATTGATTCTTTCTAAGGGTTTATTATTGAGTTCATTATAAATACGTAATGTAGGTAACTTAAGAAACCTACTTTTATGAACTAAAAGCCATATTGAAACTTAGGGCGATATTATGTGTTAAAAATTTAGTTTCATTAAGTTCGTTCATAATTATCTGATTATCCGAAATTTAAAAAGCAAATGAAATATGAAAATATATTCTAACAAATAAGGAGTCTGTACGATGAATAGACGACCATCGTCCATGAGTCATTGACCAGTAAAAAATTATTAATGATCAAAGGAGCAGGAAGTATCCTAAAAAAATTTGGGAGCTGCATAAACATTGTCCTATTGAGAAATTTTTCATTTTTTCTGCTCCTGTCATGTCTCGAGACAAAGGTGGGTCTAAATTCTTGGACGGGCTTTAACCCTCCGTTTTCATTTTCTAAAAAAATAGGTTATGTCCCGGATGCTAAACATTTACAGTTTAAGTTGGTATTCTGCCAAATAATGATGCAGTAAATTAAATTGAATTAAATTTTCAGAAAACTGAAAAACAACTGGAATCCTTTATATTTAACGATTTTCATACAAATTTCGAATCCTTCCAAACAAGTGCAACAGCAATAAATTTATGGTTTTGAGTTCTAGTTTTTAGATTGAATTCTATTCAGTTCGCTAATGACGTAAACTCGAAGGACATAAATCAGGAAAATACTTTTCAGTTTTTACCGTCCAGTTTTTTCTCCTTATGCTGATATGCTATTATCAAGTTGAATATCAAGTAAGCAGATTGAATCAATTAATAATGGTATTTCATTTCATTTTTTACTGCTAACTCTTCTTTTGTACTTATTTGCTTACTCAGTACTAAAGAATTCTATTAGTAATTTATTCGTTTTGTGTATAATATCACCTGATTTGTTTTTTTGTATGCTCTTCTTGTTCTTACAATGCAACAGCGGAAGAGAATTGCTGAGCTGAGGAAGAAAAAGGTTTTAAAAAAATTAAAAAAGAATTAAATTATTTAACGAACCTAGTGCAAAATTTTGAAACTATTATTATCATTTGCAAGCTGCTGTGATTGGTTGATGGTTATCATTATTCAATCAATGACCATGACAGGCGATGAACTGTTAGATCTTGGATAAAATTTGTGATCACAGGTTTTGAATACATTACTCGATTTGCTAATAATTATTGTTCAACGTTTCAAAAATTTACTTACCTGTTTTACATAACAGGCCAAATAAACAAATTTATAACTTAATTAATTATTTGAAGAAACCTGTTAACTTTGATTGAAGTTTCTCTTTTCTTTCTAAGCATAAATTGCAAAATAACGAGTACATTCAATCTCTAGTATCTCTTTGTTGCCTAATACTCAGCGCAATTTCATGACGTGTGTTGTTAATCAACTGTTATTTTCATCATCTGTTTGGTTTACTCATACGTGTATAGTTGTTAAAAGTGTCGTTTGGTAAAGAAAAAAGTGCTGAGTTTTGATAATTTTCGATAATTTAATTTGCAGTTTTAAAAATGAGTTCTGAAAATGAATGTAAACTTAAAGCTGGTCATCCTCCTGCGGGTAAGCTTTACTCTGATTTAAAAATTTTATTTCGTAACGTGGTATGTATATGTAACTATCGTGTTTCGTTTGAAGTCAAAGCAGGAAAAATGAGAATCACCCAACATAAACCTTCGCATGAATGTGCTTCGTCAAGTGCGGTTGAAGAAAACATATTAAAATTGCCTAGCGAGTAAGAAATTTTCAAGTTTTATTGAGTTTAAAAGTAATATGCTAATAGTCGCTTTTTAGTCCACCGAAATCCAATTCTGTATCTGGTGCGATTGTTCATGGTCATTCAGATTACACAGCGGAAGCTGTTCAAAAATTTCATGAAAAACCATTACCCACTCATGATTTAAGAGGAGCTTCGTGTATTAAACCTAATATACAACAGCCAAGGAAACAGTGATGTGAAGGATGATTTTTTCACAAATACATTAGTATTATTTGTGAATACCATTTCAACGTATTTACTGAAAAATTTTTACTAAAAATATTCTATCGATTTGATTACCGTGCATTCCAGAAAAATCATTAATCAGTTTTTCCTTTATACAATTTTGAAATTTAATGCTGTGATAACAATATAACAGATTCATGGAAAATAGTATTATCTTTTATTAATTTTCGCAATTCCATTTAATCTTATACAATTATTTCAACAAACTTGCTATTAAAATACTTTTTTTTCATGTGGTAAGAATCATACTGTTATCGTTTTTACAATTAATATAAATGTTATTACTATTACTTTTTTGAAGAAATGATATTTTGGAAAGTTTGAAAAAAAATCTGGTTAAACAGAGATCACTTAAGGAATTGTAGTCCATTTCATTTAACTTAGCTTTTAGAAAAACACAAAGAAACGTTAATTAGTCAATAGAATGCTTTAATTTGAACATTTTCAGGCATCTTATTGACTAATGAACATTTGTTTATCTTCTCTGAAGTGCCAAGTTAAACGAAATGGATTATAATTAATTTTGCAGTGATTACGAATTGGTTTAATATTGTTCGTTAAAAAATAGATTTATTATTATGTTACTTGTTAACTTTTGAAGTTGAAGAAAACCAGTTAATCTAACCTATATTTTAGAATAAGATTAGTTTTATGTATTCGTATTTTTAAAAATTGTATTTACCACAATTTTTAAAGAAGTGTTTTATATTAAAGATGTATTTCCTTTTGTTTATTTTCATTTATATATTCTCTCCTATCACAATTTCTAATGAACTCGCTACAATAAGTACATTTACTAACGTATACAAATTCAAAATAAAAAAAAAACCTTTATTGGATCTGATTAACACAAATAAAAACTTTCAAGATGAAACACGTACTTTTATAAAACTTCAATCACTTATACCATTGATTCAATTAGAGAAAATTTCTCACTTTGCATTCAATATCACAGAGACTTTTTTCGTTATTGTATTCGTTTGATAGAAACCAAACTTTTATTTCACCAATCGTATAACTTTTGAGAACTTTCCATTTTTCCATCAATCGGATGCTTTTACATACGAATTTCATAGAGACACTTTCCGCTGAAAGAAAAATTTTAATAATGAAATAATTAAATTTTTAATACTTTTTAGTTTTTAAAAATTAAAAATATAAAATTCTTACGAAATTCTAAAAAATTATTTTCAACGCTATGTTTCAATTTCATGAAAACTCGTTTCATTAACTCTGAATGTATCACACATTTATCGATCAATGACTTAAGTTCCCCAATGGTAACCGCATAAGATTCAAGCACTGGCTGGAGTGATTTTTTGAAAACAGTTATTTTGGAATACAAATCTCCATTATTATCAAACTGTACCTAAGTAAATGATTGTTCATAAGCCAATTTTATTCAAGCAAAAAATATAAAATATTGAAAAGGAAAAAATTCAGTAGTACTACCGTGTAGGTATCACCACGGTTACTCCGATAATCGTAATCATCTTCATCATCACTTTCCAAGTGTTTAGCTAGTCTATGGCCCCATTGTTCTTCGTCTGTCATCAATTTCTAGATGAATGCATACGTGATTATGTATACAAATGGGGTTCACTATTTATTGCAGTGAAAAAAATTACCTCATTCTTGACGAAATATTCTTGCTCAATATATTTAAACATTACATTAGAAATTTCACTAGACAAAGGTAGCATAGGATTATTGAAATTGAACTCAAATTGTAAAATTTCACACAATAGTTCTATCTTTTCTATTAATTCACTATGGTTGAAAATCAGATCTCCTCCACATTTGAATGTATTCTCTAAATGCGATCTGAATAATATTGCGAGACATGTCACTGAAAATAATTTTTTCAAATAAGTATGATATTTCAAAACAAGATATCCAGTAAATTAAATTATTCACTCATTGCTGCATCCAGAACAAAATAATTCAGAACGTTTTGACTCAAACGAGATAATCCAAGAACATTGGGCAAGTGTAAAATCGGTTTAACAATAAATTCATTATTTACTGGTACCATCGCAATTTTGTCATTAAGCATAGTAATCTGAAAACAAGACATTAGTACATTAAACTGTCAGCTGTCACAAATTATATCAAACGTATGACTGCAAAAGATTTGAACTTACTGCATGTTTTACTATAGCACGAGCGTTTCCGGCAAATCCAATACGTTTCCCACGATAATTTAATTCGTTCTTGAAGGAATCGACTTCTTTAATTAAGTCATTAAGTTTCACACCATCTCGAAATTTATAGAGCAAAATGAAAGATACTAAATCTGTACTCATTAGTATCTGTGATTCCGAAAGTTCTGCAAAATATGAATAAGAAATCCTTTCCAAACAAACTGTTACCAATATTATATCACAAAAATTTATTCCTCAATAACAAACCCCAATTCAGACAAATCGTCATTTTTTCTACAACATTGTTTCCGTATGAATTAGTGATTTCCTAAAATCAGTCGTTTTTACAAATATTATCAGCGTTGGTCAACACAAAAATAGGAAATACACTTTAAATGTCAGAATTTCTGAGAAGAAATCAGTTTAATGGAAAAGCTCACTTTTAAAGAAATCGGAGTTCCAAATTTGGCTCTCACCAAACCCAAGTTGTAATTGAAATTATGGTTGAACAGTGTATCTTTAAAAGCGGACTTCTGATTGAAAAGTAAGGCATTTTCAATCGCATTATCAGAAATAACTTCGAAGCTAAAATTTATCGTCGTTAATAATACGTCAGGAATTGTATACTTCTCCACAATACTTTTTACCACTTGACAAATAACATCAAACTCTGTTCATGCAGTACATAAAAATGAGATGAATCAAATTATTTAACTTAAATCATAATACTAAAATGATTACTGCGCACCATCTTCATGGCTGTCTCCTAGACAAAACAACACGTCACGCTGGCTTTTCAAAATTTGTTCGAAATGAAGTTGCAATTTTTCATAATCTTTCCCGATATTTTCTGATGATACATTTTTCCAATCAATCATTGTGAACAGAATTCTTTCGAGAATTGAACTAAAAAATCAAGTTCCCAGTGATTTTGCACTAATATTAATTAAAAATAAAACGTGAATAAAACTTACAACTTCCACGATTTCATACAACTATTCAAAAAAATAATGGGTATTGGCAGATCATTCCAGAATAAGGAAAGCATTACAAATATCAGATCATATTGCGAGCGTCTTTTAAGGAAGTAGACATTGCACAATTCAGATTTATTCATTTCACGAAGAAGACTAGTATCTTTCAAAGGAACAACCAGTTTTTGAACATGACTGCTCAGTTTCCAACAGTAATTCACGTATACTATTCTACGAAAGAAAAATGTAACACAAAACAATTTATAGGATGAATAATTTTGAAATTTATATATTTACCGGCGTACAAAGGAGAGACATCGTACGCCAAAATTCTCAATTTTGTTTTTCACGAAACGGGCACTGGTTTTCAATAACTGAGTACAATTATTCAGAATACCGGATTCATCACAAGCTAAAGACATCTGAAATATATGTAAAAAGATAAGTACATATGTACTACAAACAGAAATTTTTCGTTTACTCGTGCACATAAAACATCTTCTAACCTCAGAAGTATTCTCAACTGGAGTGCTGGAATGGAATAATAAACGAAACAGTTTGAAATAATGTGAACGAATTCCCTTAGCCGTCAGTAAATAATCCAGATTTAGCAAGTCTACATAATAATTATCAATAAACTCCTCCTGTATAGAGAAAAAATAACAAGCAATGAAAAGATCACAACAATTACAATCCATAAAGTATTCTTACAACTTTAAATTACTTCAATACTCTTATTTTCTGCGGTAGAGATCACGTTTCTATTGCCTGAAAAAATTTTCCAAGGGTCTTCCTTGATTTTTAACAATTCTTTTTTAATTGCAGCATTGGCCAACTCTTTTTCTTTCTGTTTCGCTTCTCTTTGCTTCTCTTGAAAATTAGAAGCGAAATATTTCAGATTCACTGAAGTCGGAAACCCATACAGTTCCTTATGGTGATCCATGATGTTTTCCAATCGAATTCAATTGAAATATGATTTTCTCTACCCATAAAACGATGTATAATTACTGAAACTTGTAATCAATTGAACTTATCTTACGTCGATAAACTTATTACACTTCAGTACTTCATACTTGAATTATAATTCTTATTTCGCGCCAACAACTTTCAGACTTTTAGATTCAAAGGCAAGCATGAACGGTGTTTTTTATCAAATAATAAACAAAACAAAGTTACACTATCAAAACCACAGAACCAATCAAAACGCTCATGGGCTGAAAGTAAACTAATGTCCATTAACCAATAGAATGCGTGAAAATGTCGAAATCAAGGTATTCTATTGGCTGATGACGTAATGAGCCCTTGTTTGGGTTTTTTCCTAAGATTTTTTGGAAAAAAAAGTCGATCAAAATCGTTCTCTGCACTCTTCAAGTCCTCAAACGCGTAGGCATAAATAAATAACTGTTAGAACTCTCGTGGACATACATAGCTAATCAGCTATCAAAAACACAATGTCCTTGCTAAATATTTTTAGTTGAGAAGAATTAAAAAGCCATGCCTATGTATTATTATGGTATTCAGATTGTTTCAGACTTTTATGGATCGACTTCTAATTTTATTACTTTTGATTTTGCATTTTCTCAATTACTTCGAATTTGTTACGCCTTCCTTTATTACAAATACGAGGAAGTGTTAAACATCAACTTCACTTTCGTGTTTCATAATTTGTACATTATTGGTAAACAGCCCAAAACAACCATGCAGTTTCAGACCAAATTGATTTTTCATTACCTTCTTAAACTGTTGAAAACTTCCTATTTTAAAATGGTTTCAAATTATTGAACACGAAGAGGTTAGAGAGGCATAACCAACAGGAAGGCTTGACTTCACGTGAAAATCACTCGGCTTCCTCAGTCCAAAAACGAAAAAGGGCTGAAATTTTACTTTTTTTGTTTTCTCAATACTGCTACTTAATCCTTCATCGATTGAACATTTCAGATTTTATCAAAATTTTTGTCTCTGCTTGACTAAATTTTTTGGTCCCCCTGAAATTTTTAGCAGTTCTTTGGTCTTCTTAATCATCGTTTTCTGGTTACATCCTGGCACCATGCTTACTTGCGGTTGATATTGATAACTTCAAAATAATACAATACTTATGTATTGCGCAAAGATAACATTGTTTCTTATCTATGACGTGATAATTATGCAGATGATTTTATTTATCTATCTTTCTAAAATTACCTTTCACTTTTTCGTATGATTTAGGTTAGGTTAGGTACTAAAAAGAGAGATGAAAATATCCTACGCACAATAGAAAATATTTTTGCATTCATGCATTTAATAATATTCAAGTTTGAATATTTTTAATACGTTTTCAATGTCTGTATGACGTAATTTACTTATTTCATACCATTCTTTCTTAAAACAAATTCAAGTTTGGTTATGTTGAAAATGTATTTTAAAATGAAATAAAACAATCTATATAAATATTGGTGAAGTATAAATGTTGAAAAAAAAAAGGCAAAATTAACCAAGTAAAACTTTTCGCATCATAGCGTTATCAGTATAGCTTCCTTGCAAAGCTGCATTGTTTACCACACACTTGGAAGAGCATAAATATTGCAATAACGGCACTCGGTATTTTCCACAAAAATCCACAAATTTTATATGTTCGACCCGATTATCGAAAAAGACTCCTGCAACATGAAAAAGTTTGGTCAAGATGACGATTATTTCCAAGCTATTTATAATTTTAAATTCATATGACAATGACTGTTGAAAAGTAAAAAATGAACTTCAGAAACACAGCTGATAAATTCAAGTTGTTTATCTTAGGTACTTACATGTGGTATAATTTAAATCTAACCATTACCGATAAAAAATCTACATCATGAACGAGAATACAATGGGTCTCATTCATTCGCTACTGTATTATCTAATCTTTTAATAAGCGTTCAGAAAACGTACTTTTTTTGCAATATTAACCAAATATCAATGACGATAAAGTTAATTTTTCAAATGAACATAACTCATATTCAAATAATCTTCAATAATTTTCTTCAAGTTATTTTGAAAATATTTTCTGCACTCCTTTTTATTAATACATGTATTTCTTTTTGCATTGGTTCCTCTCAATGCAACATTTTAAATTTTGAAAACGGGCCTACAACTAAGAAAATTTTATACCACTCAGCAATGGCTGTAAACTGATTCTAAAGATTTTTTAAAAATATATTGATTATTTATTGCTATTTAATGGATACTTTTGGATGCAGCATATATTTTACATCGCAGTTAATCTTTTCATTAATTACTTCTGACCATTCTGACGTACAATTTAATACGCAGCAATTTAAACATCGAAATTCATATACCTATTTTAATAAGAGATATTTAGAACAAGAATATTCAATAAATGAAAAATTTATCAGATCGAAATCGATAAGAGAAAACGAGTTATATGTATGCATTTAAATCTCTCGAGCTCTATTTTGCACATAAAAACTACAAGCTGTAATACAGTTGACTATCGTCAAAAGATGATAACAAATGATTGATAGCTAGAACAAGTAACCAAGATAGTACTTCAAGTGTATGAGTATTTGATACGAACCTTTACATTTCGGATTGACGCAACGATGTGCACATTTTAAATACTGTTCCAGCGTAGCCGGCAGTTCACCTTCTGGTATTTCAATATTGTGCAATTTTATTGTTCTTCCTGACAACTCTAAAAGCGACGGAGGATTATGTTGCATATCACTGACAAAATTTACGACCAGCGGATTTTCACGTAAACTCAGCTGTGCATTTGATTAGATTAAAATATTAAAAGATCAGTGGTACAAAGTTATTGATGAAAATAGAAAACTCACCTCTGTTAGACACTTCAAAGCTATAATTTCTGTTGGTAACATACGCAATCGATTTTTATGAAGCAATAAAGATTTCAAATTTTTCAAATTTGCAATAGACGACGGTAACGTTTCCAAGGCATTATCGCTCAGAATTAAACCCTGTAAATTGTCTAAACTGCCGACAGTTGATGGAATTTCCGTCAGATAATTGCCACCCAAACATAATATCTTCAGCCTGTATTAATTAAAACAAAATAAACGATACAGCAATGATAAATCATTTCGAAATAGTAAATACTTACCTGTACAATTTAAATATTTCTTTCGGTAGGTCGATAATATTATTGCTCCCTAGATACAAAAATTCAATGGAATCGCATTCCAAACATTGCTCAGGAAATCGGGACAAATCATTACCACTCAAGTTGATCACCTTTAAATGTCTAAAATTTTGAAATGTTTTCGGTAACCCTTCATTATTAATTCGATTATTTTTGGCTATCAAGCAAGTCAACGGTAAAGAACATATAAAATCTGGTAACGAAGTTATGTGATTGTTGCTGATATCCAATCTTTTCAAATTACTGAATTTTGAAGCGTTGAATGGAACCATTTCCAAGGAATTGTGTATAAGTAAAACGGTATCAATACATTCACATTTCCTCTCGCCGGAGTTCTCAAATTCTTCAATATGTTTTTGCACATCTTCGGCGTTTAAAAGCGTATACGATAAATCAAAAGTTTTTATTGAATTCAACACCAGATGATTTTCACTGTCGCTACTTTCAGATGTAGAATCGTATCGGTATCGGTACATGGTTAAATATTATCTGGAAAAGTAATTGGTAATAAGACAGGATGTTGCAAAAAATATCACGGTGAGGGTGAGAAGTTGAAGTTACCATTACAAATATTTAACTTTATCATTCATCACATCATGAGAAAAGTGAAAAATATTTTACCTTCACGTTCGATATCACGCTATAATTTATTTGTATGAATTTACTGCATGAGCATTTTAAACACATCAAGAGCACTACATGGATTGCTCACGAAAGAACAGAACTGACAACTAGCTAACCGAATTTTTAATGCGAAAAATTATTAAAACTTATCTGCGTAAATGAAGTGCGATAACTCTACGTGTTATGAATAACTATGAAGAACTTACAGGCTTTTCTTGTTCCCTTTCACACCCTTTCATTCATTCTTCGTACCAAGGTATCATACTGATAAAAAAAAGTGGTGGATGAAGGGAAAAAAATTTAGAAAGAATTTTTTTGTAAAGCAAATCTGTCGCTCAAGTTTTCACTTCTTCAAGTTCTTTCACTTCTTTTCAATGGCATTTTGAAAAATTTATCAGAAATAATAATAATAGTTTGTTATTTTACCGTTAAAACGCTAAAAACAGATAAATTACAACTTGCCTCATGTCATAGCTTAAAAAAAAGTAGTAAATATTGGTAACATTGAAAGATTAATCAAATTTCATTTTTTATTAGTAAAATTTTTCCTCTCAAAATAAAAAGTTGTCAATTTCTTTGAAATTTCACAAAATTATGAATTTAAATGATTTATTATTTCATTAACCTCAAGTTTGAATTTACAAAAATATTGGACTAGTTTTTTCCAACTAATTTTTCTTTACTAATAGAATTTATGCATCCCTGAGTAAATAATAAATCGACCTGAATCAACCTATCAACATCTCTGAAATAATTCTTTCATAGTTTTATGATTATTGTGTACTTATCGTGTTTTACTTGTGAATTTTCCTTTTATCATTATGCGAATTTAGCTTCGATTTACTAGTTTCTAAATTGTATTTCAAGATTGAAACCTCTAAGTGAACTTCGAGTTAATTGCAGTGTAATTCTGTATATTTTCGAATATGTCTGCTGGAAAAGACAAGCTAGCCATCTTCCCTTCTCGAGGGTATATTACTTTATAGTTTGATAATGGGCGTGTCATAAGATATTCTTAAACTTAATATTTTGCCCTCAATTCTGCCGTAATATATTAAAAATGGGCTCGCTTGATACAGCCTATTCCACAGCTAAAAGATATTTTAGGGTGAATTTGAATTGTACGTTAAATAGCTAGTAATCTATCCCCAGTCCAGTTCAAATATCTGCTTGGAATTTGAATTTTTTGTCACATTTTAATTAATATGATTAACTTGATTTTCTCGTTTAACTCTTCTTATTTTTATTTTGCAGGGCTCAAACCTTGATGAAAGGGCGCCTGAAAGGTGCTCAGAAAGGTCACAGTTTATTGAAGAAAAAAGCTGACGCTCTTCAGATGAGATTCAGAATGATACTCGGTAAAATAGTGCAGGTGGGTTCATATAACAAAATGCAGTACTTTTATATTTCTTGGAGTGTCGGTAATATCTATTATCTCTTATTATCAGACGAAAACTTTAATGGGTGAAGTTATGAAAGAAGCAGCATTTTCTTTAGCTGAGGCTAAATTTACTACCGGGGATTTTAATCTTGTCGTTTTACAAAACGTTACGAAAGCGCAAATTAAAATACGTACTAAAAAAGATAACGTAGCTGGTAAGTTGAAAACTGAGTTATTTGTATTGGAACCGAAGAATTTTAAGATTGAACAAATGCCTCTATTCTTAGGTGTTACTTTACCTGTATTTGAAAGTTATCAAGACGGAACAGATACATATGAATTAGCTGGTTTAGCTCGTGGTGGTCAGCAATTAGCTAAGTTGAAGAAGAATTATCAAACTGCAATCAAGTTACTGGTTGAATTAGCTTCTTTACAAACTTCTTTTGTAACTCTAGATGAAGTTATTAAAATTACTAATCGCCGAGTTAATGCAATTGAACATGGTGAATTTAAATTTTTTTATTCTCATTTTTCGTTGGCATACTTATGAATTTCAGCTTCTGCAACTATAGTGATGGTTTTTTTCACATTTTTTCTATTTTATAGTTATTATACCGAGAATTGAAAGAACTCTCGCTTATATCATTTCCGAGTTAGATGAATTAGAACGTGAAGAATTCTACAGGTAAATCACAAGTTACCTATTTTCGTTATTACTTTTCATATTATTTATAAGAAAATAGATCAATCTTGAAAATTTGGGTCTTATGTTTTAGATTAAAGAAAATCCAAGATAAGAAACGTATAGCTAAAGGAAAATTAGAAGCTGCACGTCAGTTGAGAAAAATGAACGAAGCAGCAGCTGAAATGGAAGCATCAAATATGCTCGACGAAGGAGACGATGATTTACTATTTTGAATTCCTTTTTGGTTTTCCCGCTACTTTAGAAATGTATTACGGTTACCTATGTTTAAAAATAGTTTAATTTTGTGGTGAAAACAAAAGCATTATTTTTAAATCCAAAATTTCGAAAATTGTTTTGAATTTTTTTTTCAATTTTAAAATTTTTGTGATTCCTTGCGTCATCTGTATATAAGCACTTAAATACTGGAACATATTTTAAAATATTTTTGTGATAAATTCAACATTTCGCTGCACTATGTTGAAAATAACAAATATAGGTATCGTAACAGCACTCCTATATTCGACAATAAAATACCTATTGGACGATTATTTTCACAATGTGTAAATTTTTCATTTCAAAACTTCTACTGAACCCAAAACTTATTCTTTATTTATGAACAATCTTTCAAAAAATATGTACGGTATTTCAATGAATTGCTTGATCGTTTTTAATGTAATTCACTAATGTACAGTACAGCTCTTATAATCATTTTGTTAATGTTATCATTTTGTGTTGTTTGAGAATATTATGTTAAATAAATATTTACTGTAGAGTTTAATATTTTTTCAAGAACATTTATTCGTATTTTTTGGAACTCGAAAATATAAATTTGTGGATAGCATCGTTGTTAGTCCGTTAATCTGTAAGGGTGAATGTATCGCAAAACGAATTTAATATAAAATCTAATGATTTGATGTAACATGGTGTGATATCTTTATTTTTGACCTGTTACAAATAATTACACCCCAAACCTTTTAAAACCCATTGAAAAAATTACATTCTGTTTTTATCTTTTCTCTTTCAAAGTAACTGCCTTGCTCTTAAAAGAATAAGAATTAAAGGTTGCCTTATTATGGCAACTAATTGTTTTCGTTGGTGTTCAAAGTGCATACGAAACGTTCTCAAGATTCGTATCATCAAACATCAATTTATTATTGTCATGGTGAACCTCAACCGATTTATATTGGAAGCGTGACCTTTGAATACACTTTCCGTGTATAGACTGAACGAAAAAAGTATGTATGTATGAAAATCAATTCAGTATAAATTTATTTTGCTGTCAAAAAAAGCTCAGTGTACCATACTCAACAGAGACGGTGTTCATAAAAAAATTCCTTTGTTCTATACGAGATGATTAAATTCGAAATACCATGGTAATCGAAGTAATAATACTTGAGACACGAGTCGATAAAATCAAAGGGGTAGCGTACGTTGTTAGCAACTGGTGGAGAGGCTTTATCACCATGGAGACAACTACTCAGTACCCATCTACCGCAGCATCCGATCTTTTTCCTTTTATATTCAAAGGTAGTAAAGAATTCGTAAAATAAAGTAGATTTTACACGTTCACATGCTGTAATCCCTCACGAAAATTCACCTATAACGATTCACTTAGTTACCATTAGGAATAAAGGTATGTCGTTCATCTCTTAATTAAGAAATACTATTTCAGAAATTGCCAATACATTTTTTGTAAAAGTAATATTTTTTTAGATAATAATGGAAAACAATGTAGAAATTATTAGTCCTATAACGGAGCAGCATTATGATATCACTATTCAACATTTAAGAAATAATTTCTTTGCCGATGAACCTCTGAATAAATCAGTGAAATTGTGCGAGCACGGAGATAAACATGAAGACTTGGAAAGGCATAGTTTGCAAACGTTGCAAGACAATCTTTCAGTAATGATTATTGATAAAGATACTAATAAGGTAAGCAGATTTATTTTACCTACCATTTAAATTGTGTCTTACGATTCTAAAGCATGCCATTATTTTACTAATAAATTTAACGAACATTTGTCTTTCATAGGTTATTGGAGTAGCTTTGAATGGAGTTCAAAATTCTGGTGATATCCAAACAGAAAAAGAAAAACTAGAGCAAGCTATCGATGAAAAATATAAAAATATTTTCACTTTTTTATATGGAATAAATCAAGACCTTGATTTATTTTCGAAACATCGAGTTGATCGCATTTTCGAATGCAGAATATTATCTGTTGATCAAAACTATAGAGGACAAGGCGTAGCTAAACAGTTACTCCAGAAAAGTTTGAAGATAGCAGAAGAACAAGGTTTTAAAGTAAGAACAATCAAAAAGTGGATATGTTATTCGCTTTCATTTATTATTACCCATTTTCATTCTTTTTAAAATTCTGTACAGTTATTTAAACAAGATGCTACCAGTTTTTATACCCAGAAAATTGCAGAAAATATGGGATTCATCACAATATTTGAACTTCGCTATAAAGCCCATAGAGGCGAAGATGGGGAACCAATTTTCAAAACTTCGGAACCTCACAAATTTCTGAAAGTTATGATTAAAATATTGGAGTAGGTAACTATTACCATTCATTATATTTTATTATGTACCTTTTTATCGTATTAATGGACCATTTACCTATTGTGACAATAATTTATGAGTTTAAATACATGAATTTGCTTTAGAATTGCTTCAAATAGATAGATGTATAGTAAAGTGTCATAAAATGACCGTATTAATCAAATGCGACAATAATAACTATTATCTAAGTATTTACACGACAATGATTTTTATCTCGTTCCTAAGCTATCAGTAGATCTTTCTATTTATAATGTGTTTGTTTTTAATTTTGCGTTAGGAATATACCTTTTTGCATTTATTTTTATACCTATACGTATCATTTTAAATATCTATATTTACGTATACAATTTACCCTATGGTGCTTCACATATTGTTCATCTACATATATTTTAGGTATTACCTAAAAATTTAAAACTTTTATCGTGATTACCACCTATTATTGTGAGTAAGTATAATTTAAGAAAAAAATACATATGTGTTAAGCCCATAATTATGTGATAAATTTTTTCAAATGTATACTTTTCCTATTTCCTAAAATATTTAGTGGGCATGCTACATAGTATGTTTGAATTGCGCGATAGTCATTAAGAAGCTGACTGCAGTTTCTGAAGTTGATTAATAAACTAGTCTACCTACAATTTTTTTATTGGTACACAAAATTTGCGAGCAGATGAATAATCGGCAAAGATACACGCTCATACTTGAGTGGATGGACCGAGTGCACGGGGAACGTTATTTATTCCCTGTAGTTCTTATAAAACAAAATCTACACAAATTATGCGGTTCATTTTATATTACAATTATTCAAACGCTAAAATAAAACAATTAAGACACACAATACAGATTACAGCGGTCAACAGCCAATCATTGATGGTAACAGCACGACTCATACCTCCCTCAGTTTTCTCATAGTGGCAATTCATTGCTAATAAACAACCCACTAAAACCTATAAACAATATCCATGCGTAGATTAGTGCAATCAAAGCGGACACAACCAAAACTTACTTGTAAAATGAGAGAGAGTATAATTAGTCCTATCATCATTGTAGCAAATGATTTTTCGTTGGAATGAAAATTCTGCATTTCTTGCTTCAGCCTTTTAGCATGTTCAGTGAACATTTCTATGTCTAGCATTGCCTGAGCTATAGTTTTCCTCGCGAGAAAATAATTTCTACGTTCCATCGCAATTGACATTTAAATAACAAAATTTAGAAATAAACTATTCATCAGAATAGAACCAGAAATCCGTGCGGAGTAACTATTAAACATAACAGTTACGATTTCATGTAATTTGAGCAATTGATTTATTTAGATTGAATTAAGATTGCGAAAAAATACTACGCTGAAAATACACATGAATTTGTTGTCGCAAGATGTTATTTTTGATTTACATAAAACGGTAAATTTCAATGATTGCTTGGTTGAAAAGCAGAAAAATCGACAAGTGTACTTCAAGAAAATTATTTAATGTATCAAAACATAACAGTAATACGTAGGTATACATCACATAACATGATGTCGTAACATTTCTTCTATAAAAGTGATATAATTCAATAATTTTTTTTGAAACAAATGAACAAAATGTAATGAAGTACAAAATCAAAAGGCAATGTACTTGAAAATGAGCATCTACTAGGTAGCAGATACTTTAAAAAAAAAATAAAATATAACGAGTAATTCGATAAAAATCATAAAAATAATTCTTAAAAAACGAAATATATCACTTATAGACAGGTTAAACTTTATCAAATAACCCACAAATATAAAAATTCAGCTCATTTCTCCAAAAAGTACTATAACCAGCACACAAAATTCATGCGCATAATCGATTCATCGTTTGATTTACCGACGTTTTGACATAATTTTTCTCTTGATATTGTTTCAGAGAATTTTTATGCAAAGACAGTTCATTTTTTAAATAATCTTCAATATTTTTCCGTTCTTCATCACAAGTTTCAATTTTTAAAGTGTTCCTCTTTTGAAGAAATCACGTGCTATTTTACCATTCGATTTACAAGTATTGTCAATTTTTATTCGAAGAAAAGTTAACCTCTAATAACGCAGTTTCGTTAGTAACAAGACGAGAACTTTGATAACCATTATTGTTATTATTATTATTATGATTGTTATTATTATTATTATTAGTGTTATTATTGTTGATCCATGTCGTGTCATAGAGAAGGCACTTATTTAGATTTTGCTCATAATTTGAATTGTCTACGCTTCTGTTCATTCCTTCAACCATCTGTAAATTCATATTATAAGAAATTCTTACAATAATGAAAATTAATCTATTTGTAAATTTGTTAGAATACAAGAAAGCTTACATGACCCTCTAAACCATGAATCTCTCGTTTTAATGGTAACTCGTTACAAAATGTTTCATTGAAGTAATTACGATGAAACGGTTTTTTTTCTGACCCTTTCTGACTTGAATCACAATTACTTCTATCGGGAACCGATCGAATAGTACGATCCGATTTGATAGTATCGATCTTGTTTCGCTCTACAAAAATAAATTCTTCTGGGGTTGAACTGTAAATAAATGCAAAATGAATAAAAGTGGAAATAATTACCCGAATCAGTGACAGAATTTTCTCTGTTAGAACACTCAAATGCGGCAATAGTTGATTCTATAATTTTGCATTTAGCAGCTTTCGTAATACGATCTTGTTGATTTTTCAAAAATCTATGAAATACCAATTTTACAGCTCGTCGTGTTTCATTTGTGGCTCCATAAATTTCCATAATATAATCTAATATTAATTAAATTCAATTAGTAAAAAACACTTGAATTTGAGCAGAAAATAATAACAACAATGTTTTTACTTTGAATAGCATTGAAAATTTCTGTTTTTTCAATACTTCGTTTACCGCAGGTACCAGTGAGATTATATAATCCTCCTATTTCATTTCCCAAAGCTTCTTTCAGTATTAATTTCTATTTTTCATTCAGACCAATTCCTCTGGAACTACAATGTCGTAATAACGTTCTCTGAAATAGAAGATTTGCAACCTCAAAATCACACACTAATTTTTAATAAACGAATCGAGTCACCAATATCTACTAACAAATTCGTTGAGATAATCGCCGTTATTCAATTTCTGATTAACACATTCAACTTCACTGATCGAAGTGACTGGTAGACCAAGACCACTACGCCAAGTAACCGTTTTGTCATCTGTGGCAGAGTTTTCCTCTTTTGGAATTTTTCTTTTACTCTGACAAATATTTTTAATGGTGGCGTTAATGTCATTGTGTGCACAAGTTTTGATGCCAGGACGTTCGGTCAAGTCAGTTAATACATTTTGTATTTCGTCTACAAAATAGATATTTCATTAAACACATGTAAATAATGACTAATGATTAAGATGAAGAGTTTTTTACGCACCGACTTTCGTTTCTAGACGTTGAATACTTTCCATAACCTGGCACAACATATGGAAAATACTAATATCGCTATTGAAGCCAATATTATTCATATTTTTCTGCATTTTTGGCACTTGTTCACTGTTCAATTCTGCAGACCTTTTAACAGATTGCCTATCACATAAATTATTAGATAAGAAGCTGCAGTGTGATGCTTCAGATGAGGTGTTTCCTATGCTGTTTTCATCGAAAGCAAATCCTTCCTCTGAAATTATGGAATTCAATTCTTGTTCAAGGATTTTTCTCATGATTACTTTCAATTGTCCTGTTGTAAAAAAAATTCCATCGATTAACTCGTTATAATATTTTTCTATAGTTCTTAACCTTATTTAATATAGAATGTATCGTTCGAATGTGCGTTTAATCTCTACTCAATTCTGTGTAATACTTTCAAAAACATTCTTTTCACACCACATTTGAATCAAAATACCTTCATGTAAGAAAGTAAGTAAAAAAATCCATCACTTCAACCACGCATTTACAAGTTTTTCCAAAAAGTTTTTGAGCTGGATAGATAAATTTTAGAGTATGAGTGAAAATGTTTCTAAAAATAAATCAGCAAATCGTAATAATCATCCATTAGCTAGGTGAAATTTTAACTAAGTTGTAATGACACCATACCTGATACTATAATCGAGCTGTTCCAGGAATTATAAGATGAATTCGTATAATTTTAAATTTCCATGCAAACTGACACTCGATTTTTAAAAGTAATTAAATTAAAATTGAACCATAGACGACTAGAAGTAGAATTAAATGAATTTTAAGATATGAGAAGAAACACAAAATACGTTTTATCTAGTTTAGTTTTATCACATCATTCACATCACATCTGCATGCTAGCGCTCTTCAAACAACACACTACTACGCTGCATTTCGTATTCGAATTATGATAAGAAAACTTATTCTTCGTTCTTGTGAAATATTTAAATAAAAAATCGAAAATTAATTTTGGAGGAAATTTGGAAGTTTTAAATTTAAAACATTTGGAATTATTCCATGTGCTGAGGTCTTTGTACAGTTTTTTTCACCAAATGCATTTCATGGGCGATCATCTCCTGAGATTGAATAGAATGTTGAGAAGAAAATGTCATTATTTTGTTTTTAAAAGACACGCCAGTGCCAGTGTTAGGACTGCAGTGGTAAACGATTCAAATGAAAATATTTCATCAAAATCGCATATTTTTAAGCAGAAATTGTTCTCTACTCATACCGAATTGGCTCAACATTTAGTACAGAATTGTATTTACAATAGCCGTGGTAAGTGTAGTAATAACTTAAAAGTAAATCACTTGATACTTGACTGATGATCTTCTTAACGTAGGTTTAATAATATTAAATAAACCGTATGGTTTGAAAAAAGAACAGAAAACGGAATTCTTTAGTAACGTACAAATTCCTTTACATCCTTCAGTTTCTAGTATTAATCACTTGAGTTTCATCGAAGTTCTTCCGCATTTAAATGACAGTTTGGTAATCGATGAGCTAAATCTTGTTAAACTTCCAGAAAGGTTTGTACAATTGTCGAGTATTTTAAATTCATATGATACTAGAATGGTTAAAATACTCATACGTTGCATTGTATTTATTTTAGGCATATTTCGGGAATTTCTATACTCAGCTCTTCAGAAAAAGTTACCAATAGAATAAGAAAATTTCTGAGAAATCCCACCCTAAATCCATATACATATTTAGCCTTATGTGTCGGCATTCCTAAAGTAGAAGAACATTCAACCAAACTTGGTATTACGCTGCAGGTTAAGAATAATGCGAAGAAGGTGAAGAACAGCAGTTAATATTATTTACCGATATATTTGAAAGTTTTCATGAAAATGAATGTGTTTTTTCAGGCTATACTTCTTGACAGTTATAGCAAGAATTCCTTAAAATCACATAAGACCTTTCCACTGACTCTGAAACATCGTGTTCTGAGTGTGAACAAAGAATTGAACGTTTCTTTAATTCAATTAACGGTTAACCGTAATAAATGGCATTGTCTACGACTTTACTGTGCTGCAAACTTATTTGCTCCTTGCCTGGGTGATTGGATAATGGCTCCCCGAGTCAGGTACATAAACAATGTACCTGTACTTGCAGATCCTTTTAACCCAGTGACAAACTCTGATCCGGTACGTATCAGGTTACATTGGACATAGGTATTTTATTAAACCTGGCATTAATTTAGATTTTTTCGACTTCTTATTCTTTCGCTTTTGTTTCAGATTTTTTCTGACGATGTGTTAAATGCATTACAAATTAAGAGAAATGACTTGAAGTCGATACCTCTTCATATGCATTTATCGCAATTGGACTTATCTCAATATTTTATAAATGACGGAATTTTTATTGCTAAACCTCCGGAGTATTTTCTATGGTCTTGTCAAAGATTAGGCATTTCTGTCCCAGAAGTTTATCTGAATAATCGCTCATTTTCGTCTGCGCAGTCTTTGACAGAGTGACACATGTAATGGATTAAAAAAAAATTGTTACCTACGTAATATATTTTACTTTTTAGAAATCGCGTTTCGTTAATTTACTTTATTCTTCTTGGAATATTTGAAATCGTACAACAAAAACAGATGAATCTATGAGTATAAATCTTCAATTAGTTTGTTGCTCGTCAGTAATTCACACATTAACATGGAACAAGATTGGAATTAAGAAACTATTTATTTGAAATAAAAAGGGAAAACAAAAAAAAAGGGGGAAATAAAAAAATAATAATTTCATATTATTCTACGCGCATTGCGCAATACTTACAGATATAAAATATTACAAATGTTTATACAAATTATAGTGCGTAGCGCTCGAATAAACTTGTTACTCGAAATTTGCGCTGAACATATTTAATGCATCGAACGAGGTAGATGCATTTTCGTCTAACATCTGCATAACCATCATGTCAGAAAGCTCATGAGGAGGAGGTCCACTAGGATTTGTAGTAACGGTTACAGGATGACTGGCAGGACTATTGGCATTACCTCCAGATTCTGTAGTCTGGCCTTGCCAACCCCATAAACCTATATCATAAAAATGATTAGTATGGAGAAATATCAAGGCTACAAAATATATTTAAATTAAGGCAAAACCAACCCGGATTAGCTGGAGCACCGGCACTATGATACGAAGCTGCAGCATTCTGTCTGATGCCTGTGTTCAACTGAGTGTATGTTGGCCCGTTAGGTGATCGCGATGGACTAAGTTGATTGTATTGATAACCTTCAGTTACGGGTTGTTGCTAGAAGAAAAATGCAATATAAAAAATGGCAACAGTTGAATACAAGAATGTATCATGAATTTTCTTTCAGAGGTTTAATTGGATAAAAAGTTATTAAATTTAAAAATAATCAAAAACTGTATAACTGAATTTAAATTAAAAACACAACGCTGTAAATCGTCCATAATTTTTAAACCTGTTCGTCTTTACAGAGAGCATAAATTTCATAAAATACAATATTGCTTCAAAATAATTACCTGCCGCAAAGTCCAAGCTGGTTGAGCGGGCGCCGGACTAGTTTTGTTGATTCTATTTATGTTACTAGGAGGTGGTTGTTGCTGGGGTTGATGACTTGGAGAATTATAGCTAATTGGCGACGGATTAGGATCGTAATTATACACGTTGTGGGTGCTGTTAGGCCGTTGATTGCTTCCTGCAGAAAGAAATAAAAAAACAATAATACATTAAAATTTCTATACAGTTTTGTTCCAACTGTTCGAAATTATTTTGAAATAATATTTACCTATAATATGTTGAGGTGCCGGACTAATTAAATGCGATGGATAGACATCACGCCGAGTGGCACTCGGAATACTGTAATCAATACCTGGTTGTTGACTTTGGTAAGCAACTTGACTAACACTTTCACTGTCCGTTGTGGAATGCATACCCCTAATAAAATTTTCAACATATTTAATTTTTTTTTTTTTAGTCAAAGTTTCAAAAGGATAAGTTGGCTGAGTTCTTACTTGGTGGTGACGATATTAGTACAAACAATGTACTCGATATCTTCGGTGTATGGATTAATAAAAGCGAATGCACTTGTTCTCAAGCAAACCCATTCGCGATTTTTTGCACGAAATCTATACAACACTGAGACTACCTGTCCTTTCATTTTTAATACTGTACGGGAAAAATATACCAGTTGAATTGAAATTTTTATTCGTTTTGTAAAATGGAAAAAGAAAATAAAATTATTCGTACCTTCTTCGAAACTCTCTTTCATATGAGGCTGATCTTCTGGATGGAAAAAATCGAAGCATGATTTGCCCAATAACTCTGAAGGTGTATAACCCAACAGTTGTAGCACTCTTTGATCGACGAAAGTAAACTTTCCATCCATAGAGTGTCTCGATATAAATTCTACATTGCAAATAATAATAATAATAATAATAATAATTGATAAATACGTACTAAAAATATGATATCTACTGAATTTAGAAAACATTTAGACACCGAGTTAGATTTAATTTACCTGAATTACTATTGGAACCTGAGAGATCAGAAATGTTTGGAATAGAAGTTACTTGTAAACGTCCGATGGCAATCAAACAACAATGTGCGGAATCTTCTTCCATAATTCTTTCCATTTGCACACCTATGTTGCAACACAAGATTATCAGCAATTTTATTTATACTACTGTATAACATCAATATTTACAATGTTCAAGTCATATGCAGTACCAGTTATTAAAAAAAAAAAATTATTATAAATATAATTAAAAAAGAGAAATTATTTCGCAATTGTAAATAATTCGAGTACTCTTTTTAATACTCGACTGATTTGAACTTTCTCACAAGAACTATTAGCTCATGCGAATAAATATAATTTTCGAAAATGAAATAACACGATACAAACCCGTTAAAGGGTTATCAAACTGACCAGAAGGAGGCCAGCTTTTAATGTAACCGGTACAATGAACAACCGCAAAATTTTGCCCATCTCTAGAAGGTCCGAGACTGTTACGCTGTCTTGATCGGTTCAAGTGACCAGCTGCCATTGAATCAGGGCTCAAGTTACCAATTTTCATACGACAAATGAATCCTCTTCGAGAACCCATGCAGAAACGCATCGAAGCTGAAATTTTTTTTACGAATTTGATCGTGAATGTTTCGTCCATTAATATCACGCTAATCGACTGGATAATCGATACGTACATTGGTGTCCTTCTTTTTTCACAGTACCAGTTTTCAGATCTAGTATTCTACCCGTGTTTTGCGGCTCTTGTGTCGAAAGCTGTTCTCGTACTTTTTCTATATCTTCAGGATGTAAATGATCAAAAATAATCGAACCAAACCAGTCGTTCTGAAAAATGAAATATTTTCATTTATTACATAATTACATAGGTACACGTATGAAAAAAAACAAATCAAAAAGAAATTTTTCACAACCTGCGTATGATTTAGAACAGGACCAATAGAATCGGATACGTATATTATGCGGCCGGTATCGCAAGTAACTACAAATAAAAATCCGTCCGCTGCTTCTAATATTAAATGCTTCAATTCTTGATCCGTTAAAAAAGATGGTTTGTAAGATCCATCGTTATTGGTATTTCCGGTACCTGAAAAGTAATAAGTATTATAGGTAGCCATATTTTCAGACTGAATATGTTCTACAGCAACCGACTTCAACTATCGTATCAAAAATATTTTTAAAAGAGGCTTTCGATGGGTTATAAATTTCCATACTGTATACAAAGTTAAAAAAATATAACAATTTCTTAGCCTGCTATTACGGTCTATTGACCTACTGTGGATGAGGGAGGGGGAGATATCAACAAAATCCGTTTTGGGGCCCTAGTAGATCATTACCACCATTTTTTTAACCATATCAGATGATGATTTATTTTTTCGAAATTGAAAAATTATTTGCTCAGCTCGATACTGACCAAAATCGATGAAATTTGGGGAATAGGCTTCGATTGGCGTGCCATTTGATATTCTGAAATGGGGATGACCGCGAGTCAAAATTTAGTTGTGTCCGAATTTGAGGGGCTAAATCGCAAAAAAGTGTTCCTTTTTGAGCAATTCGACAGAAAATCCAAAGTTGTATAACTTATCTAAAAATCAGATATGAGGGTTTTTCTTTTTTTTTTAGAGATGTTCCTTCCCTATCTCCCCTGCAAATTGAGCTAGGAAGTTGAAATTTGTTATGTAAACTTAGTAGGGACCATCGATGTGCATCTTGCAGCCTTCAACTTTTTAGACTCATTGCCTTTCCATACAACTCAGAAATATGGTTTTTTGGGTGAGTTTTTCTTATTTTTTGGATTCGTTCCTCGCGTAACTCTCCTACAAATTGAGTTAGGAAATTGAAATTTGGTATGCAGATTTAGTAGACGTCTCATACGTGTCTTTTGGGAGTCTCGACCTTTTAGCCTTATTACACTTCCTTACAACTCCAAAAATGTAGTTCTTTGGTAGATTTTTTTAATTTTTCGAATTTACCTATACCTTGCATATTCGGTACGTTGATTTAGTAGAGACCCTAGATGTCCCTATAGCATTTCAGCCTCATTGCACCTCCTCACAACCCCAAAAAAGTAGTTTTTTGATAGATTTTGCGAATTTTTCCAGTTTGTATTTCGCATTTCTCCCCTCCGACCAATTCGGCTAGGAAGTTGAAATTTGTAATGCAGATTTGGTAGGGTTTCTAAATGTGTCCAGAGGGGGGAAGGGTCTTGATTTTCAACTCGACTGAACCCCCTTCCCCCTCTGTACCACTAATTAGAAAATAATTTTTCAATTCATATAATTGTAATATTTTACATTATTTAATATTCACTTTTTTTCAGCAATTTCTCATCGTTTACGTGACCTAATGCATGAAAATCTATTTAGTTTCACGCAAGATTTGACTTGAAATGAATTTGATTAAAAGTGAAAAACGTGTCCAGTGTTCAAATTCAGTTCTAGACTGTGTTCTAGGGCACAACAGTCCACGAAAAAATTACTGCAATTTTTTAACTACAACTATGTCTGCATAGTAGAATAAGTTGGGTTGCAGTTCTGTTGACAAATACGATTATTTTTCTCTATATCAGATCGAAAGATTTACTTAACATGCTTCATCTTTATAAAATACAAGCCGATAATACCCGTCCTTCGGACGGGTTGTACGTTACCATGCATTTGTAGGGAGAAATATTTTTTTGTAATTTTGGAACATCATTCGACATATTTTTAAATAATAACAATTTAATAAACGTATAAATTCTTATCATCAGTGGAGTGCGGCATAATTATTCATATGATAAAAGAATTGTGGTTATTATGGTAATGTTTTGTAATAGGGGTTGTATTTACCAAGATTTGTCTTGAAGTATGCAATTGACAACATCGCTGACAGAGTTCAAAATTATTTGGCAACATTGCCAGCAGTTGTGACTGGCTGCAGTGCTAAGATGAGAATTATTACCATTTTATTTATTTTCGTTCATTGTTCA